>CAKLNU010000337.1:600000-864005 GCA_922788865.1 Poeciliopsis turneri
ACAGATCATCTCTGGGAAGAGTTATAAATGGCTTTTGGTCCTGTTCATACGACTAAGCTTGGGAGGACAGAAAAGGCCTAAACAAAGGCTGTGACAGGCTTCTAGAAGCATCCTGAAGAAGTGTTGAGGCTATGAAAGCCATAAACATGGCTTTCACAGCAACATGTTGATTTGCTTATCAGGGATTTCTACCTTATCTTAACCAGGACATTCTCACTCTTTTGTTTGAGAAAGGTGTAGTTTAACACACTTACAGATTGTTTGGAATTTTCTGGTCAGTTTCCTCTCAGTGACAGTCAGTGAGCCAAAGCAACCTGTCAGATGTTTATTTTTAGCGATTATGTTCTCTATTCCGGTTTGGTTCCATGTTCTACTTCTTTTCTCCTCCTTCTCAACTGTATTCCTCTCCATGGTAACATCTTTAGTATGTTAAACTGGTAATTGACCACTGTTTTTAAAATCTACCAAACATTCAATTTCAGAATTTGTGTCCCACCATATTTTACTCTTAGATTAGTGCTTGTAGCAGTGGCGCCGACAGTTTTCTGGGAAGTTTTCGCCACTTCTGTGGTGTGTTTGTGACTCTTGGCAGCAGCTTTGATATTCTCATACTCTCTGCAGTCTCAGTGCCAAGCCTTTAAGCACAAAGTGAACGTAGCATTGTACAGGATGGCAACAGCAGAGCAAGAGGCAAATATGAACATCATCCAACCAGATAGAAATTTGCACTTACCCACGATAGATGCAAAAACAAAAACTGTTTCTCCATAGCTCTAGATGTGAATGTGTGTGTGTGTGTGTGCGTGTGCATGTGTGTGTACTTGTATACTGTACATATAGAGGTCTATAATAACATTCACCAACAAAGGCAGGTCATTTGTGGAGCAGGAAGACATTTTCCTGGTTCTCTCTATTTTCCAGTTGGAATGTGTTCTACTACTCAGGTTCAAAGGTATTGGTTAAGGTTATGAATATACTTGTAATGTTAAGTCATTGTCAGGGGAATTGTCTGGGATAGGCATAAAGGCAGGTACTAAAATGAATGGAAGTCAATACAAAGTTTGATAGAAGTACAAGGATGCGTGTGAGAGCATGTGTATGTATGCGTGTGCATTTACTCACCAAGGCTCTCCACAGTTATGATTTTATCCTTGCACAAGCGCTGGCAGGTCTCGTTGTCTGCGAGTCTCCCCGAGTTGAAAAGCCGACACTCAATACACTCCCTGGAGCAAAGAAGGGGGAGGTCAAAGTTCACAGATAGAAACGTAATAATGAGCCCAAATTTACTTTTAATCAGGAATTATCTCCTATATCTAAAATGATTCTAAAACAATAGACACATGTTTTTAACATTTCACTAATGGATCATTTTGGCCAAATATTAATGACCAAATTCATGTGAAATGAACTTTCAGTTAAAACCAAAGGTCTATATTCTCTGAGTAAAAAGAAAATTTTTCTTCACTCTGAAGTTAAATCAAACCAAACTTCTGTTTTAGGTCAGTTACATTTTGTTTTACCAGTTTTCCTCTTTGCAATTTTTTAAATTATAATTCTAATTTATCTAAATTATGTATATTTGCTAAACCTACTCTGGTGAAGATGTGTGACAATGAGAGAGTTCTTTTATTCAAAACTATTTCAACTTACAGTAACAGGCAGTTATTCAGTGTAAAAATTGTGGAAAATCCTGCCTGTGCTGTCTACAGGGTTCATTATTTCAGATGGACACTTTGCCATCAATATTTCACGCCTGTTGCCTGTTGACCAAACTAGTCCCTGACGTCATAGCGCTATACTGAGTGTGTATTTTGTTTCTGTGTGTGTGTGTGCGTGTGTGTGTGTGTGTGTGAGCACCACCTTTTGGTGCCGCAGGCGTCGGGGCAGGTGGGGCATTTCTCGCAGGTCTCTCCAAACGCCCCCGGCTCGGTGCACTGACAGCGGCCGCACACGCAGCTCCCTCGCCCGCTGCACATCTTCCCGTCGTCCGAGAAGCAGAGCGACGTCTCTGTGGAGCAGTTACAGTTGTCGCCCACGAAGCCGGCGTGGCATTTGCACTCCCCGCAGTGGCATTCTCCATGACCTGGAACGACACGGAAGCAGCAGCAGAGTGAGAGAGGGAAGCGTTAAGGAAGCACAACCGCCATGCTTTCCACAAACACTGGAGACCTTTTCACCAAACACAACAAGTGCGTTGTTGTCAAGTTAAAATTATTTGTTAGCTTATTTTCCATTATCATGGAATCTAAAGCGTCTTATTGTCTTACTTCAAATCAAATCAAATTTTATTTGTACAGCACATTTCAGCAGCAAGGCATTTCAAAGTGCTTTACATCATAAACACAAAAACACAAAGTCATGCAATAAAGACTCAACAATCAAAACATTACATTAAGTCAAGTTCCATCATTAAATTCATAATTGATTACGCTTCAAATGCAATTCTAAACAGGTGGGTTTTTAGTCGAGATTTAAAGGAAGTCAGAGTTTCAGCTGTTTTGCAGTTTTCTGGAAGTTTGTTCCAAATTTATGGTGCATAGATGTTGAATGCTACTTCTCCTCATTTGGTTCTGGTTCTGGGGATGCAGAGCAGAATCAGGGGCCGAGAAGGCTGGTACAACAACAGCAGATCTTTAATGTATTGTGGTGCTAAGCCGTTCAGTGATTTATAAACCAACAACAGTATTTTATATGATATGACAAATACTGTCAGCTGATGGCATTGATAAACAATCAGGAGAAAGCTAAAGCAGCTTTTGTTGCAGCTAATTAAAAGACATAATATAATATCTGCAGCTAAACAAGGTTTCTTCATGTTTTTTTGCTTGTTTATTTGTTTTATTTCATTGGAGAGATTTCACTTCCACATGTCTCCTAGTGCTGACGTCCAGTTGGAGGCCGGTGGTGGTTGGTTGTTGGATACGGGAGAGAAGGGCAACACCCTGTTATTTTTCCATTAAACACCACCTACAGATGGGCTTTTATTCACCAAGACACTGCACCTGATGATCTCTTTCAAACTTGTTCCAACGATGCCTGTTCCATGTAAAGGAGACTGAAGAATTTCTCAAACATGCATGAAAGTATGGAAGCAACACTCCAGGATTGTTTTTGATAAGGGAATAACATTAGAACTTGATGTAAAGCTAAAAAAAAAGGTAAATTTTTCATAATACTGACTCTTAAAGAATTTCTTATCATTTAATTTAATTAATTTCTTATTATTTCTTATCATTCTTATCAATCGCAAACAGATTTCCTTCAGGCTCTATTAGTCACATTCTGAGTTCTTCTGTCACACAAAAATCTTAAATGCTGGATAAGGATTTAGATTAAACACACCTTTTCACAAAGTTCCACACTCTGAACTTAGAAATACACTGGACATGAAACGATGACCCAACAGAGGAGTGCCGCCTATGGAAGATGTGGATCACTTGTAAATTAAATCACAGTTTAGGAGTGGCTGCTGATTCTGTCCAAGAATTTTCCTAAAAGTTGAGAACATTTAGTCACTGAGCGGAGCCGCAGGGCAGTAAGGAGAAAAAAGAAACGTCTTCTGAAAGAGGTCAGGGACTCCTGGGTGTCAGGAGGAAGTATTGTGTCTGATCATCAGCTGAGTGGTCAGCGTTAAGCAACACTTTGTCTGGAATCTCAGACATGCCGTAACTTTAATTTTCCACCTAAACTTTAAAGCTGTGCACATTTCAGGAGGAAAAACTGAGTTTGGGCCTATTATTGTGTTATTTTCTAACTTGGCAGTCTGCAGCACCACTCCCAGTCTTTGCTCAGATGCCGCCACGATGAGCGGCATGTGGTTGACTAATGGCACCAGTGCTGGGAATGTGTCCTGAAATGACTGTTTGGGCACCCAGAAGGTTGATGAGGTTTTACGCCACTATGTGCGAAGAGGATGAAAGGAGTGCAAATTCAGCTGCTTTCACATGGACAAGTCGAGGCTAGCTGCTAGCAGCCCTGCAGTCCATAAACATTGCAGTGCTTATTAGTCATGTGGGGGAGGTGATCGGCATCCAGCCGCATTCACAGGCCTCAGGCTCTGTTCCAGCTCTTCTTTTAAGAGTTAATTAACACTGAGATGTTCTACAAATACTATTCACCATCGTTCTGTTAGGCCGTTCAATCATTGACCAGTATGGCTGCCACTTGGCCAGGAGGTAAATGCTTGTTTGATTAATAAAAATAAGGCAATTTAAAAAGTAAAAATTTACATTTTTGATAGAGTTTGTGGTTTTTCAGACATATCAACATTGTTAAATGTCACAAAATATTTTTTGCATCCAGCTTGTGGATGCAGTGTATTAGGCCCAGTGTAGATAGAGAAAACAGTAAATTTCCACCATAAAACTTACCAAGTATTTTTGGTCTAGTTTCTAGCACAAATAAATTAATGCATTTGAAATAAGAAAACTATTGATAGATATAGAAGCTTGCTGAAATATAGGAGCTGCAATAATTTCTTAATATTGATGAAAATATACTTGTTCCATTGGCAGTTTATTCCACATTAAAAGTGAAGTAATCTGCCAAAGGAAATATTACTTTTAAATCAATATTAAGTAATTATTACCATATCTCGATGAAAGGTTTCCAGTATATCAATATATTTGACAGTTCAGATTTTGCAAAAGTTTCGTCTTTTTCATTATATTAAGTTTTTTTTTGAAGATCTTTTGAATTCAATTTTAATTAGTTTATTGCTCATCCCTAGGTTGAAGAGTTCAAAACCTTACAAAATTGCCTTTGTACCCTCTGAGTGGTTTAATGTCCTTCTGATGTGATGCTGTAAACTGCAGCTGACAGGAAGCAGCATTAGAAAGCTGCACACCTGCATGGGAGAAACGCGCTGCAGGGTTACAGAAGAGCTCCAACACCAAAGACAGCTGGCATCCCTCCTGCTGAGTTATTAGGTAGCCATGAACTGACTAACAGCCTGCATAGTAAGTCACACTGCCAGCGTAAAAACTTACAGTTATGGGACCAGAATCCAGTTCATGTTTTCTTGCTGCAACCTGGGAATGCATATTTGTTGCCAAGACGCAGCATGGCTTTCAAAAGCACACTTACACAGGCTTATGCAACTATTTGGATCTTATGTAAAAAGGGAAATGAGCTGTTAAGTCACTTTAGTTGCAAAAAATGGGGTTCTCAAAGTTCATATCCAACATGTCAAACTTGTGCACAACTGAAGAAAACATGTGCACCAATGGGGTGAAGAGTGGATGTGCAAAAATGCCTTTATCTGGTCTACAAAGTTTTAGGTCATCGTGCTGAACTGAGTAACCCTCATCAGGAATGCAGAGCGTCTGGTGTGATGTGGCAGCTAGCACAGCGTCTGGATGTTGGTTCCCTCTACATATGAGAAGAGCTCACACTTCCTGTAGGGGAGCTCTAATCGCTGTGTGTGTGTGTGTGCAGAAAGAAAACTGAAGGCAGTAATCTCCAACTTCTCCAGTTCCACTCAGAATTTTGGCCCTCTGTCCTGCTCTTAGGAAAAGCTGCAGAGGATTTTTGAAATGCTTGTGGTGTTGTAACGTTCGCCAGAGTGACTCAAACCATTACGGAGAGAACAGGGAAGCAGTCCATCTTTGGGGAGGCTTTCCTGTGGAACATTCTGCATGTTGGAGTAAAACTGTTGGAATAAGGTAGAAAATAAGACCAGAGGGCCATTTCTAGTCAAAAACTGTCGTATTTCTGCACATCTCTGCTGTCGAGGTTCACCGAGGTTGCTTATTCATTCCCAGAAGACAGGAAGTATTCCTGAAATTAATATTTCAATGTGGATGAAGAAAATTTCATCCACATAAGAATGATAGGAAACTGTTTCTGTTAAGCAGGAGTATGACAATAAAAGCAGCCAATGAGACCAGATCAGATAGGATATTGGTTTATGACGGGCTTGATTTTTTCACAAATTATCCATCACAACTTAGCAATACTTTTAATAAAAGTAATGTACTCCAGCTTTAACCAGCCAGTAAATAGTCACTTCTTACAGAACATTTTCTGTTATGGTTTTTTATTTAATCAAATAATTACAGCTGATAATTTTAAACATCTGAGGAAATCTTTCTGCTAATTTGGACTGATGCTTCACAAGGCAATATTTACCTCTTCTATCAATATAGATTTGATAGAAGAGATGGTTTGAACTTCCTCTTTCCTCCTGATTGGTGCAGCTCTGCATCCTTCAAGCCTCCTTTTCAACTCCTCTAAGGGTCTGGGGTCACAGTTCAGGCGTCACTTTTCAGTTCAGTGATGCCTCTACATACTCACCATTTGTTTCTTTATTTAATTCACTGCACATATTCTGGTCCTACCAACAAACAAAAGCTGACGTTTTCTAAAATGTACTTAGACTTCCCACATCATGAGCAGCATTTAGGACATTAATGGGCTCATACAGGATGTGTGGTGTGTTTCTTTCTGTCTGACTTCATTTAAACAAAGCAAAAATGTCAAATGACAGAGAGCTATGCACATTAATTTCAGAGCAGACGAATTAAATAAACAGACCCGGCTGCCCCTCCCTGACGCTTACAGGCAGCTCTATACTGTGGCAGGAGCCTCTGAAATGACAGCCTGACAGAACAACAATATCTCCATAAAACACTAAATTATACAGCGAGCTGAGGGAGGAGATTACAGCTCAGACAAGAGCTTAGACCGACCTCTAAATCTTCGTCTCTCTTCGGGTTGAAATGGATAAAACACGCAAAGAAAGTTCTGTTAAAGCTGCTCCCATCACGGCTTCCAGGCTGCAGTGTGGAATGAAGACCATTTCCTCTCCAAAAGAGGACGTTTTGACATGGTGAAGGGTCATAGAGAAAAACATTTGGCACAACCTTCCGGGGACTGGGAGAGATTCCTACATATTTGTGGCCAAGTCACACAGAAATGTTTCAACTACGCACCAGAAGACTGGAGGCAGATCGAGATGCTGGCATGGCAGTGAGAGGAGGCGAGGGACTGCGGCAGCCTGGACAGATGACAGCCAGAGTGCAGCTGAAAAACAGACGCTTTTTCCATAAACCGCTTGCAGACAGGACCTAAGAAACACACCCCGCCAAGTTGACATAATGTAGCTCTAATTTTGTCTCATTAAGGAGGAATGATCACTGATCTTCCTTCAGGGACAAATGGATAGAAAATATTCTGCTCTGGCAGGACAGAGACATGCGGCCTACCAGGACTCTGACGCCGACATGCATAGATTTTTAAAAAAAAGAAAAGACAGAAAGGAGATTTCAAGTCTAATTTCAAGGTCAACATATTTATGTTATATTTTATTTATCCTAACATATTAACTAGTTCAGCTTCACTGACTTGACCTTTGGCTTTCAAGACTGGCTGAGTGATAGAGACTTCAAGTTTTATCACAATATTTGTGGTAATAATGTGAGAATAACAATAGTAACAATAGGAACTATTTATTACTTGTTTTATTTAATTGTGTCGCTGTGACTGAATGGCACAGCAGTCATAACCCCTCACACTCAAATGAGGAGTTATTTGAAAAACATTTTAATGTGCATCTTGAAGACAACAGAAGTATGATTTCTATCACAGAACTGCACATAGTAACTGCATTTAATCCATCCATCCATCCATTTTCCGTCACCCTTCTCCCTAACGGGGTCGGGAGTTGCTGGTGCCTATCTCCAGCTGCGTTCCGGGCGAGAGGCGGGGTACACCCTGGACAGGTCGCCAGTCTGTCGCAGAACTGCATTTAATTACATTTTCAAATCAACTTAAATTTATTGACAATTTTATTGAATAAACAGAGAAGAACTAATAATCCCAACAATATTGGGGGAGCAAAATGAATCTGTCCTGGGTGTACCCCACCTCTCGCCTGGGACGTTAGCTGGGGAAAGGCACCAGCATCTCTCCCAACCCCACTAGTAATGGATGGATGGATGTCTAGAAACTTTAACTCTGGTCTATTTCTGTTCTGGAAATGATCTTACAATTAGCAGAAGATCAGAACTGCACTTAAACCAGAGATATTCAGAAATGACCTAAAAACAAATAATACATTTGAAAAACTGATTGAGGCCAGAGCGTCACTGTCACATAAAAGTGTCAACTACTGAAACTGACAGCGAAAGAGAAAAACTTGGAGAAGTGAAACCTTCACTTAGGGAACAGAAACTTCCTGCATGAAGTCTCAGACTTCTTGTGGGAAACCAACATACAGTCTGGATGATGACCAACAGCAAGCTCTAGCTGTTCTTTAAAAACCCAAACAACATAAATACATCCATATATTATTTATATATCAGGAACCAGACTCTGTCTGTCCTTACTGCTCCAATCAGATTTAGTAAAGTGTTTTGCATTACAGTGTTCCAACAACTTGGAGCCAATCATTGTCAATCCATGAAATGTTTCCCAGCATGCACTCCTGACCTCAGTTAGCACAGAGAAAACAGGAGGTCACATCAGGACAGTTAGAAAAACAGAAAACAAGGTGAGAATTTATCGTATTATTTATCATGATACATTTCTTAGATTTTACTTCCCAATATTGACATTTAATCCGCCCAAACTGTCCATAGTATCTGTATTGTTATTTTTACTATTTATTACACTGTTTTTTTAATGGAAGTAATTACTAATACATTTGAAAACAGGGTTAAAAGGGTTAGGGGTTGTGTGTTGTTAGCGATACTAATCTCACTTCTGTATTTGACTGGAGTTCTGACAACAAAGGGCCATGTTTCTGAAGAGCAGCATTTGTGTCTGCCATGCAGTCACAGCCATAGTTACCTAAAAAAGAAGCAATGAATAGTTCTTATTGTCACTTTATCAAAATAGTATCACAAGATATCGTAATAAAACGTCTCGTAAGATATTGTAATAAAACGATCTCTTGAAAGAATCCAGGAGGAAAGTTAAGGCTGATGAAGCTCTGTTGAAACTAAACCACTCGGTAAGAATCTTGCTTGCCACGGTGGAGGTGGGATAATGATCAGGGATCTCACAGTCACTGAGTCAATCCTTCACATAATAATGGTGGGCATTGTGGTCTTAAAGTTTTAGCAGCATGTTCTGTGGAATTATTGTGATACCATAAAAGTGCCAATAAGATCTGTTTATTGCTTTTTCATTATGAAAGCTCAGGTATGGCTGAGAATATATGGCACAGCAATCTGAGCTCCACAAACACAAAAACTGCTCCGAAAAGAAATTTGCAATGCACTTGCAAATTGTCTTTAGATGTTTAGAACATGGGTCACATAAAATAGTGTGATTTGCATCATTAAATCACAGTAATTGCACACTAATTGCATTCAATCATTTTTAACATTTATTGATAACTGCAAAGTATCAGAGAAACAAGTGAAAAGAATGACTCAAAACTTTTCCATGGCAAATAATTATCTGATGCTACTTACACACCATATAAAAGACAGGAGGCACCAGTTGAGGCGCGTTTCTGTGCAAAGCAGAATAGAAAATTGGAAATATAAATAATAGGAGCAACGTTAGTATAGTTGAAGAAACAATCATGGAGTTGAAAAGACCCAACATCCAGACCTCTACCACATCAAGAAGCTATTGCTGGAAACGTCAATGGTCTGAAGCAAGGTTGTGAAGAAATGTGGGCCGAAGGACCAGCTGTGAGGAACTAATAAGGTCCTACAGAAGTGGATCAGTGAAGGATCAACTTCAGCAAAACATCCTGATCAATGACAGGTTTTCTTGTTTCACATGAATATACGTCACAAAGTCACAGTAGCATCAATGGTCGTGAGTGACAAGCTGGCAATAGTCCAAACCTCACATTAGACCAACTGGATGAAATCAGTCATTAGTAAGACAACAGCTGAGCTGTTGTAAGGCTGAGCTTTTATTAAGCCTCTACAGTCTATCAATCTTTCCTTCAGTTGTTAAAAGGATTTTTGTTATCTGAAAACCACAGTGATAACAAAACCCCATCATGTTAAACCACACCAAAAATATAGTCCAATTAAACTTTTAAATATTCTTTTAAACATCAACTTTATGTCCCGTGTCTGTGGAAGACATGTCCCTGTTTAAAGGGCTGCTAAAACAACTCTATACGTCTGCCTTTGTGTTACTTTATGGGCCTCTGTGAGAGAGAAGCAGCTGTAAAAATATGGGTTGGTAAAAATCGACAGGCCGAAACAAGCTCTGCCCCTCCAGCAGAGCCAAACAGAGTTCATGATCAGAACGGAGGAGCCGATACTCTGTAGCTGAGGACTTCCTTCCTGCAGGCGGCAGCAGGCAAGTTTGGATTGTAACAACGGCACATAGCTGGCAGGCACAAAAACTGTGTTTACCTCGGCTTTGTGCTCAGCGTCCGAATCACAGAATGCTTGGACTGTCGCTGACATTACTCACCAGAAACACAACAACGCGGCCAAAAGCTGGAGCTAAATATTTCCTCACCTCCAAAGGTTTCTACCAAACGGCGCAGTGGAAAGTTACCGAGAATTCAAAAGGATTCAACAGTTTGTTACATTCCAGCGTCAGACTGCCATATATCATTGGGATTCTGTGTGATAAACAAAGTAGTGCAAATCACAGGATACAAAGTGTCCTTTGAATGAAAACCTGAAAGGTGTGGCAGGCATTTATTTTCAGAGAAACAGCCAACAGCCTTGAAGGATCTTGTGTGGCCCCAAACATTAATTTAAAAAATATTTACAATTTAGATAAAGAGAGAAATGGTGTGATAGATTGATAAATCTAGATGGATAGAGTAAGAGATAGACAGAGAGAGTGAGAGATACATCGAGATGGAGATAAAACAGACATACTTCTAGTCTTGCAGCTTTAGCAAGACTAGGACTGTTGTTCTATAAAGTATGGATTTACAGTCTATCACATAATATCTCACTAACAGATGCTGTGATCATTACATAAACAAATCTCGAAAAACACAGGACCAAACATCCAGGCTCTGCTTGCACACAACTTTCAAGCACCGTTTTAGATAAGGAAACTGTTAGCCAAAACTATAAATAGCTCTATATTCTGCAGGTTTATAAACTGCAGACCCATAAAGCCAGAGGATTTCATAAACTCTTCCTATGAGCTTGAGTGATACCAACTACAACAACAACCAAGCAGCATACCAAGCCCATTCTGACCAACAGTGGCACCCAGAGCTGAGCTCTGATCCCACTGGAGCTGCTCACATCTCTGAAGTTCAAACTAAATACTCAGCACAGACATGCAAGAAGACTCTGTGCAGAGCTTCTATGCTCTTATTTATAAAGTTATTTACAGTTTGGAGTATGTAAAAGTGAAAAATTGTTGTGATCGTAGGATAAAAAAAAACAGAGACTTCCTGTTCGAGGACATATTAATCCCTGATCCGTCTCAGTTCCCCTGAGCTCAGTGTTGTTGACGTTGGCCTCACTGAGCTGCTGCTTAGTGACTGAATCTGGGCATGGCCGCTGAAGGTGGAAAGAAAAAAAACCCAGCAGCCTGGGTTTGGACATTAGAATTCATTCCGACCAGCACCGACTGGATTTTTTCCTCACTTTGTGACTCAACCTTAAAACGGCCAATTTCTCCAAACTATTCATTCAATGTTTTTCTAGTCAACATTGGAAGAGTTGATTCGTGAGACCATCAATTTACACCTCTGATAAGGCACCTATAGATTATGTCATACAGTGACAACTGAATGTATGTATGTACAGACACATGTATGTATGTGTTCATACATGTATATACATACATACTAAAGCATGTACATACATGCATGCTTTAGCTCCACACCTAAACATTATCATGCAAGTTGCATCTCATTTTTGAGACGATGAGACACAAATTAATTAGAAATCAGCTGATGAAGGAATCAGACCAACCCTGAACAGTAAGCTGCTGTTCAGGGACCAAACCAAAATCTGATGTCTTAGTATGTCAGGCCATACTAAGCACCACAACACTCTTCTGTGTGGATGCTGTTACTAATGGAAGCAAAGTGAGTGTCAGATATTTCCTAGTATCAGTGAGGTGTTTAACAATGATGTCAGAGTAGGTTAAAAAATATTGAATTTCTTATATTATAAATCCTAAAGAGAAATTGGAATTGCCTAAAATCAGAATTGGTAGGTCAAAGAAATTATGACCAGTGAATCTCTAACCTTTCCAGCTGATTTTATATCCTGCATTCAGACATTCTTCATTGATTTTCTCATTAATGGAACTACAGCATAATAACTGCATTTCCATTGACCATATAATTGTGCAAATTTGAATCACAAAAATAAATTTGCTCATGAAAATGCACCAATTTCGAGAAAACTCATGCTCATCAATAAAAGGTTTTTGGATGACGTAGTTTTAATGTATTTGACAAAACTGTAATAAAACACTTTTTTGCATCACTTGAGTCATGTGATCAAAAACTGTCTGTTACTACTGGTGGAATAGACAAAGACGACAGGAAGTGGTAGGAGGATTATGGTGCAGCGTGTTATTTAATACTTTAGAATTTATCACGTAAAACAATCTCATCAACTTGTGACTTTAATTGCATTTCTGAGTTAAGGGAATTAATTCATTGTGAAATGTGTAATAAAATGGAGACGTAGTTAGTGTGGATTGAATATGAAGGAAACAGATGAAATTCTTTCCAGCCCACCGATAACGCCAGAAGGATGTTAGAGTGTGATGATGTCTATCAGGTGCTGAGGCTCCAGCCCCTGGGGCTCCATAAGACTGAACTGTGGACTTCACAGGCAGCTCTGAAAACAGCTGTGGACTGTCATGGAAAGGTTTTCCTTCCCCTCTTGTCAGTTCCCATTCTATTCCTCAAATGGAACCAACACAGATCCAGAACTCACTTGATGATCAAAACAGACATATCAGTGGTGTCAGCAGCTTCTGACTGGAACCTCCTATACAGCAAATGCTGTGATGTAAATCTTCACATCCATCTGCTTTTGCGTCACACCATCAGCGAAACTAAAGAATCCTCGTTGTAAAGTGGACACCAGTGTGTGCAATTGTGTAATGTAAAAATTATGGGTTACCAAAATTCATAATGAAGCTCAGTGAAATGCATATGACTAATTTGTTACAGACGGTAAACACTGACTCTCGGTATTTACCTGGTGCCTTGACTAGTGATTGGCTGATTAAGAACTAAAAGCTGATGTCTGATCAGTAACGTGCATGATCAACACTCTTCAGTGCAGAAGTCGTTACCGACAGGTGAAGGCCAATATTCTCAGTGTCTGTATGAGGAAGAGACAGTATCATACACAAGCAAGTTGACACAAATCCTTTGTTTCCACTGAGCAGTATGCCAGCGGTGGATGTGGCTTGGTATGATTTTTTTATGGTCCAGCACATTCAGGACAGCATTTCCACCATCAGTTTTACTCTCAGTGGACATGAAGGGTTCAACCCAAATGCCTATCTTTGCGTCATGCTCGCTCGACACAACCGTGATGCACTAATATGGCCTGATACTTGTCACAAGCAGTCATTTGTCCCTCAGTCAATGGACTTTGTTGTGCAACACTGAACAGTGAAGCTACACCTTAACTGTACCATTGACCTGTTGCCCTAAAGCTAAAGAGGGCAGAGGAGTGGTATGGTTGTATGGCCAGCTCTTATGTAACAGAGACATATAAAATATCATATCAACTATCGACCCGTGTGGTACCGCTCAGTGGAAACAAGGCATCAGAGAGTTATTTAAGCCAAACAGTGAGTGGCACCTCAATATTTTCTGAAGAGTCCAGATCTAACTGTGATTGATCATGTTAGGTTTAGAAATGTAGGTCGACAGTTAGAAACCTCTCAAGGTCTACCAACTCTACATAGCCTAAAAATTGAAGTCCATGTCTTTCCGAAGGGCTAACTTCTGACAGCCCCATTCAGTGTTACTGTCTGTCATGGCTCAGAATGATTTAGAGGCATCTAGAGTTAGTAATGCTCACTCTGCTAACACAATAGCAGTGCTAATTACTATGAGTATAGATCATGGCTTTTTTGTGGAGCACAATGCAAAATTATTGATGGAAAATTTTCCTACTTACAGATATTTCTGTGGAGGATATTTAATATATTTGAAAGAACAAGCAGCTGGTAAGCTGGATATCTAGGTCCAATACTAGACATGCTATGACTGTCATCTGTCTTGTTTTAAGAAAACTATCATGTTTAAACAAGATACACATCACATTATTACGTGATAGCTCTCTGAATTATTTTTTTTCCTGCGTGAAAGCAAAGCACTTCTGTAGCAATATACTATCGTAAACATTTTCTTTAGGCAGTTCTATATAAGAATTTACTAAAATAGGAATGATGGTTTAGAGTTTAACAAAATCTGTCATCAGAATTTGGCCACAAATCTCTGGTTGGTGCATTTCTAGCTATGACTCTTCCTGCAAGCCCTGAGTGCCGTTTTCTGCAGATTGGCCCTTACTTAGTGGAATCTATGGTGATGACTGAGAGCTGACAGCTGAGGTTAACCTCTCCTCTAAATGTTACAGAACTTCCATCACAGTGAGGATGGGCTGTTAAATTCAGAACTAAAGATCTCAGAAGCTGACTCAGGTGAACATGGAGCCTGATGGCCCGACTCTGCTTGGACTCCCTTAAACCCAGAGTGAAGAAAAGTTCAATTCTTGCCTTTAGCCAGTAAAACATTCCCAGTCAGGACTGGACTGTTTTCTTTCGCGTGAAGCACAGCCTAAGCTATCCTCTGCACGAACATGAATAAACACACATGTTCCTATTTACCCTGTAGGGATACACACATGTGTTTATGTGCACGCAGCTCTGGAACATCAGATTTATTTATGAGGTAAAAGAGGGGTTCATGTGATCTGTAAAGTAGAGACATGCTATTTCTGGCAACCGGCAGCCACGAAGCTCTTAGATCATTATTTGGAAGCAGCTGTGGAGGAGATGTGGGTCAGAGGGACATGTGGACTCGGATGTCCAGATTTACTGATTCTAGAGGTGGGGCATGAGTCAGATAACAACAGAGAGTAAACAACTGCAAAGAGAGGAATGTTAATGAGAACTGATGATTCAGTAATTGTTTTTACAGCATCGGGGAAATCAGATTGTTTTTTCTTAGACACAAAAGATTGCAGGTTTACTGTAATACTTAACATTTCCAGTAGGTGGAGCCTCTTCTTGTTTTGTGTCAGAGTTAAAGGTGTTTTTCATTCAGAGTAAACACAACAAACAGGACTGGAAGTCGTTCAAGTAGAGAAAGTTGCTTGCGTGGCACAGACTGAAGAAGGGAACATAGCTGACTGCTGTATGACACATTTCTGCATGGCTGACACACACACAGGTTCTGTAACAGAGGGTAAAAGGTAGCTAATGCTCAGCGAAAAGCATTAATCCTGACAACATCACTTAACAGAACATCTGCCTGCAGTTCAAAATACGTCCTAATCTCCCTTTATAGTGTCACTACACATAATATTTGTCGTACAGTATGATTTTTTTTCCTCCTATAAGAGAAACTGATACATAGAGAAACCAATGGAATCATCTGGAATATTTTTTTCCTTCTCAGAAAGAATAAAAGTTTAGATCTCAGTGTTTTAAGAGAAATATTAACTTTCTGCTGTAAATGAAAACAAGCACTTTCCATAAAGCCAGCGCACCAACACACTGTCATTTATTAAACAAAGATAGACCCAAAGCAGAGTGAACAAATGAGAAAATTAACTCCAGAAAAGAGACAGGAGCTCCATTCTGGTCACTGTGTGCCTTAGCATGGTCAATGTTAAACGCCCATGACATAACTAAAGGAAAAAAGGCTCAAAAGGTTTTGCTTATTCAGATGAGTTGCCAGGCAGAAGTCTCTTTTCTCTAAACTCAATACTACAGCACAAACTAGGTTAGCAAAGCTTCATCTGAGTGAACCTCAAGACTTCATGTTGAGGCCTGATGGTCTTCAGACAGATGTGATCAAAGAATAGTTTCTGTAATCTCCCTCTACCAAATCCTGTATGCCATCAAGTCAACATGAGCTCCACTGTACACTAAAATGCTCTGGAATCAAATGTGAGACCATCTGGGTGACGGCTGAAATTTGACTCAAACTGGGTCAAACACGAAATGAAGCAATACTGTAAATAAAAGCGGGTCACAAATCCTCCACATGTCTGGTAAGCGGACATCTCTTGACATGCGTGTTTGGGGGGTAAGCTGCGATTGCCATTTGTCCATATTTGTTTCACCGGTAACTAAATAAAGATAGTGACTAACACTCCAGGGGTTTTGTTACATCGAACCCTGGAACACAGCTCTGAAGGATGTTGAGGACTAAGTCGAGGTGGTTGAGTCGACTAATCTGATGTGACAGAAGGTGAGTCATCCATGAACGATGCAGGCCATCATTTAGGCCAGCTAACACACTAACCAATCAACAACATCCTGTTTGTTCGTTATCATGGACTGATAAAAACGCCAACAGATTCCTGTTTGTTGAGTCGTAAAGTTCAGATGTCACAGTGGAGCTTAAGAAAACAAAGACTACAATCCTCTTGAGGTGAGCAGCTTAGCTTTTATGCTACCACATAATTCCAAAGAACAAAAGCAGTTGTGGAGCCCCGGTGCAGATCTGTGGGCTCCAGTGGTTTTGGCTGTTATGGGATGTCAGAGTCCCTCTGCAGTCATGGCTGACAGTTCTGGCAGTGACACCAACTTGTTTAGTAAACTTTTTGGTGACAAGAAGGACTTTGGTTTAGGAGATTGTGCAAAGTATTGAAAGTCTTTTCTTTTTTAGCTCAAAAGGCTTATTACATAACAAAAAATCCCCGTTATATTTATTTTTCCAGGCACCAATTGATGAAATTAAATCCATTTATTGTATTTAATTCCTGAGCTTTGTCAGACATGTTTTTGTAAGCAATAACAGACTGAAAATTATTTGGATTTTTTTCTGTGATAATCTAGTGGTGCCTCGACTTGGTAACTTTGATCAGAATCAGTCATTTATTTATATGTGTAATTTAAATGTGATGACTTATAATTATTTTATTGTGTCTGTTCAATTAACTATGTTACCTTCAGTGGTTATAAAAATGCTCTACTGTATATATCAATGATGACTGAAAAAGGAAAATTCACTCTAATTTAGCGTCTTGAAATTGGGCCTCTGTCTCTTTAAGAAGCTCAAGGAATCCTCAAACATGCATAGAAGAATCAAAGTAACACTCCAGGTATGTTTATGACGAGGGAATAATATTCTAACATGATGCAAAGCTGAAAAAAAGTTGATTTTTCATAATACCTAAAACCCTCATTAAATCATTACATTTGGCACTTAATAGTTATTCATAACTAAACCAAAGTTAAAGTCAAAGCTTGAAAAACCCAGAGACCAAAAATCAGTCACAATGTTCTGATTGCTTCATCTCCAATATCGTGATATTCTAAAACTTGACCTCTGACCTCTGAGTCAGGGTTCTACATTGGAAAAAGTGTTTACTAAAATCAGCTCTGAGCTCCAGCTCCTTCACCAGGCAGCAAATGTTCCCACACAAACTCTGACTGAGCAGCAGATCCCATCCAGGTGGATCCAGTCCAGTTTATGAGAGATTCCTGCAAGGTGAAGGGCTTTACTCACACTTTAATAGTTTTACTGAATTAGCGTTGCAGTGTGGTTTAGACAGGGAAGTTCCGCTAAAATGAACAAAATGGCTCAGCGGGTGTAGAGGGAGTAGCATAGAATGAGGACAGAGATGATATAGCACTGTAAATGTTAAATTGGTGATTGGAAGAAACAGTCCGTCTGCAACTAAGCTGTGTTTCTATTAACCATCGAATTGTGCAATTCAGAATTAGGAAAATAAATTTGCGTAAAGGAAACATGGCAATTAAAAAAAGACTCACGTTTTTGTGATAAGAAGTTTTTGGAAAAGGATGAGATGGTTTTTCAAACTGAGTTTTTTACAAAACTGCATGGATGTGAAAATACTTTTCACATCATATGAGTCACATGATTAACAACCAGATGTTACAATTGGTGGAAAAGACAAAGAAAGCAATTGGGGGATGATGGTGGGGTATCCCTTCAGTGTCTTATTGTGTGAGCAAGCTTAAAATCATGGAAAAGCCACAATTGAGAAATCCTGGTTTTTCGACATTAGCAGATCATAAACAAAGTTTTGGCACAAATTTGCACTGGGAACACAGGTAGTTAGTCTGTATCATTAGCTGCAGTTCCATTGACCATTAAATTGTGCAATTTGGAATTATGAAAATATCTAATTAAAGGAAACGTGTCAATTTTGTAAAATCTCACGTTTTTTGATACAAGTTTTTGGTGCCACATCCAAATTGGTTTTCAAAATTGGTGTTTTTCGCAACACTTTTTTTTCAAGCTACATCAGCAACAGGAAGTGGTAAGAAGATGATAGTGCCTCATGTTTTTAATGATATATTGTGTGAACAAATTTATTCACTTGTGATTTTAATCGTTTCTTATTTAATGCAACACTGCATCTGCAAAGTTGTGTTTTTTTGTCATTAGCAGAGCATCACCAAGGCTTTGCACATGTTTGTAATGAAAACCCAGCTACTGTCTCTGTACCTTAATTCAGCCTGACAAATACAGGCCTGCACTGGGCGTTGGGATCTAGCCAGAGCCGGCCCCGCAGCCACAAAGGCCCCTCTGTGGTTTGACAGGAGCCACCATTGGCGGGGAGATGAGCCAGGAGGTCTCTCACCGTTTTGGACCCGATGTTCTGGGAGCACAAAAGGCTTTGCCTGTCCCCGTACAGATCCTCTGAGTCAAGCAGCCCTTCTCACACAACTTGTGCTGCTCTGTGGGCATGAGCGACAACAGCCAATCAGAGGACGAGATCTTCGGGTTAGGATCAGAACATGCATTTTCTGGCTAACGGCATTCTCAGCCAATCCCTTACTCGCCTCAGTGGTTTGTTAGAAAACATTAGTGAACAAACACTACAATGGAATGATCCACATCAAAGCATCATCAAAAGCACAAAGACTGTGCAATTCTAATTTTATTAGAATGGCCCAGTCAAAGCCTAGGCCTAAATCAAATAAAAAGATCTATGGCAATGGATGAGTGTTTTAGATTTTTACTACAAAAACTTCAAAAACCCCCAGTCGGTTTTAAATTTACCTTCCAATTGATATTTATGAGCCGCTCAGTGTTGATCGATCTCTGTTCCGCTGTAATGTGACAAATTTAGGAAAGAGAGCTTGAAGAGTTTTACAAGGTTCAGTAAATATCAACTGAAAACTATTTCACAATTACTAAAAGTCCTTTGGGAAAAACAGCAAATCCCTGAACATCAGAGTTTTTACAGCTGCAGAACCAGCAGTCCTAAATGTTACAGCATCAGTTCACACCGACAAGCTGCGGAATCAAGAGCAGGCTGGCCTAATAACACGCACACCCACGCACACACACACACGCACACAAACACGCATACACACAGAATGTCTACCAGAAACAAACAGTAGTGAGGAAGGGCTGGACGTTTATCGGCTCAGTCCACCAACAATTCTCCACAAATCCAAACTCTGAATTCAGTTAAACTAAAAAATACTTAATTTATCACAAATGGAAATTAAATGTCACAAGTCACATCCTCAAAATATCTTCAAAAAGCGGTTGTTATGATGTGTTGCCACGGTTGCACATCATAACAATGTGATGCTGTGGGTCGGAAGGTTCTACAGAGATCTAAAGACAGTAGCTGTATGACAGAAGCAACATGCTAACAGATCAGTGACTGGGCAGTAGAGACGGTATCCCACAGCAACATGTCCTGGGAATGCCAACAGTCGTTAGCATGAACTGCTAATCCAGCTCATTTGCTTCTGCTGCTCCTCCATAAACTTTCATAAAAGCTGGTTGGAAAGCTAGGCAGAGAGGCTGGAGACAGGATGTGATTGGTGGAGGAAATAGTTTGAACATCCATGAAGCCTCTTTTTAAAACTCCTCTGGGATTTCAGGTCATAGTTCAGGTCTTGTTTGAATTCTGGAAACACTAATGAGCTCCAAAGTTCATTAATGATGTGTAACTGTTGCCATGGTTACACATCCTGACAAAAATCCATCCATTTGCACCCCAAATTGTCCAAATATGCAGTGACTCAGCCAAACAAATTATGAACAAAAGTCTACAAACAGAATAAATCAGAACAAACATAACAGAGCTGCTTCACCATGCTCCCACCAGGAGAGCTGAAATAAACTGGGATGTTAGCATGAAGACCCACTCTGTGGCTTCAGGCCAGATCTGAAAGGTAAAAGGAAAAAGACGTTCCTACCTGAGCAGAGGACGCCTTTGTGTCTGGCGCAGGAGAAGTCGTCGCACTCGCAGAAGCTTCCGTAGATCTTCCCGAATTCGGACTCGTAGCAGAGGCACTGGTTGCAGCTGCACTCGCCACGGCCACTGCAGACCTGCTTGCCTTCGGCTTCCCGGCAGGCGCTGAGGTACATGCTGCTGGCCTCGCCCTCCTGGCACTCGCAGTGGGCGCCCAGGTAGCCCGGCTCACACCGGCAGGTACCGCAGTTATACATGCCTGCAGAGTGGAGGCTTTAGTCAGGGTCCACTCCATCAGCAGTCAGTCACTTCTTTAAATGCAAAAACCCTTTTCTTTGTAGATTTTTTTTTTTTTTCCTGAATTTTGCAGATAATAGGACTATTTCTTAGAGATTATCTTATATCTGAGAGGCGTCCTAATCTTCAAGGTTTCTGCCTCAGACTGGAACATTCCTGATTAGTCTCAGACCTTGTTACCCATCAGTACCGCTCAGTCACTGGGTTTTCCTCCAAGTTGCAAAGAGTTAGAAGAAAAAGCAGTTTAAAAATAGTTTAAGAAAAGCTCTGAATTTCAGCTAAGAATCTCTTCATAATCATTTCAAAGCAGCCATTAACTGAAGCAACTATGGGTCCTTTTCTTATTAAAAAGACAAGGTTACTTTACAGCTCTGCCTACTGTTGGATGAAGTGGAAAACACTGGTTAGCTCATTACATTAGCAGCTTGGTATCGCATTTTATCACATTATAACCACAAACTTAATTAATTGTATTTTGTTGGGATTTTATTTGGTAGAACGCAAGAAAGTGGCCAATTGTTATGCTTGTTTTCAGAATTTTTTCCAAATAAATTTGAAATGTAGCACTAATAAGAATTGACTCACTGCGTGTTGTCTGGTATATGACTCTACCAGCTGCAAACATCTACAAACTGAACTTTTTGCCCAGTTTTCATTCCAAAATGTAAGAAGCTGAGTCAGATCACATGGAGAGTATCTGATAAGGTCCATTTCCATGGTCTGCCGCAGATTGTTAGCCGAATGAAGGTCTAAACTTTGACTGAGTCATTCTAATAAATGAATATTAGATAATATTGGCCTAAGGCGTTCAGTTGTGTTTAGGATTGCCGACCTGCTGTAAGGTGATCTCTCTTATGGAGCCAGTAACAGGTTTCTTTTTATGGCTGTCCTGTCTTTGGTTATATTTCACTGTGTTGTGTGGCTCTGTCACATGAAGCACAAGTAAAACACTTTGAATTTTTCGGACAATCAGAATAGAATGTTACTGTGACAAAGTGTGAAATATTTTAAAAAAGTGGCAGAACTTTTGTAAGACACTTTTTTTTGCAGAAATCAGCAAAAAACTGAAGCTACCCTGCTGAGAGACAAGTTGGAACATTAAGATATTATAGGTACAGATTTAGAGGAGGAAATGTTACGAACTGGAAACAAAGTAACACGTGGAAAGAAAAGAAGAATCCAAACTGTCAAAGACAAAAGAAGAGCTGCTGGGTTCACTCACGACTGCAGGTTTGGTCGTACAAGAAAATGTTAGATTTAGCCGGAAAGTGTTGACGTTAAAGTTCTAAAACTGAACCTGAACTGATCTCTGGTATGGATTCTGAATAACAAAATTCATAACAAATTTATTTTGGGCTCAACTGTTAGAATAATAAAAGTGTGATATTTTCTAGCTCAAAAGCTTTTTCATAAAAGCAATTAGCTTTTATTGCTTTTAATGTAAAGCTTTAATGCAGCTTTACATGTTTCCCCTTTAATAAAATTTCTGCAAATTATCTCCCATCATAATTTCATCCAGCCTGACTGATCTGAGCTCCAACCTGCTGTGTCACCGTCACCATCCTGATGCTCAATCTGTTCTAGCTCCGTTATCTTGATGGAGTTGTGTTGGTGCCATTTCAGTGTTTTAGTGTTTGTGTTAGTGATTCATCACATTTTTAGGCCCTCTGAGTTTTCTGTTTCCTGTTGGAGGGATGAGATGTTTCCAGCAGTTTCCTGTGAATATCCCAGCCCACCAGTCCAATTATAGAAAAAGGAAACAGCAATAAGCCTTGGTTTATGTAATCGGCGTTTCCTGTCAAAAAAAATATTGGTTTATTTTGAATTGAACATATTTGGTATTTTTTTGTAATCACCCAACAGATTATTATGCAAAACTAAAATCACAAAAAAACTGAGAATTTATTCTTTCTGCGCAACATTAAACTAAGCATGAAATGTTTACAAAACAGATTATTTTGTAGGAATAGAATGTGAATCGTAGAAAACTTCAAACTGGTTTCACGCGTGAAAGAAAGGCAACTGCTTTACTGAGTGGGGAGCCGTGAGCGACGGCTGCTCTCTGAGGCAGAAGCATGAAAGATGCACCTCTGGGGTGGAGATTGAGGTGGAGTTTGGTCCACCCAGGTGTTTCACACAGATCAATGGCTGCCATGGGAGATTAAAGGATGCACAAAAAGGTACTAAAGGCAACACTAGGTGTGTTTTTGATGACAGAATAAATTTATAATATGATAAAAAGCTCAAAAAAGTTGATGTTCGACAACGCTGCCCCTGTAAGTAGCATACCTCACATTGCTTCATTTACTCCCCTCTCTAACAGAAATGTTTTATGTTCAGAGAAAGTCAATGTCACTGGTTATGTAATGCGGCAGGATGTGATGTCATCCAGGGTGTTATGTGTGTTTGATGACCGTACCAATGGAGTTGCAAAGGCTGCTGTTGACCTGTGCCGTCCGGCTGCAGCTGCAGTCACACTGATAGTCCACAGCCACCTCCAGGCGGTCCTTAAACCCCACCGGCTTTATGGTGAAGGTCTGGTCAGTGCCGCGGGGCGGGCAGCTCCGAGCTTCCACACTCACATCAAAGGACACCTACCAACATGACAAACAGTCAATAGAGCGCAGAAAGCGCAGAAAGCTCCCCTTTTTTTGCCAAAAGCAAAACAGGTGGATGGGTGAACCTTGTGTGACCCCGGCCTGTTGGTGTGGCTCTGGTTCACACAACCAACATCCATCTGATTACACCCAGGAAGGAAATCCTGAGAATGTTTTTTTCAGCAAACATCATCCATCCTAAATATCGGTTTTAGTCATGACAGTGAAGCTCAGAGACGTTTCTGGATCCGAACCAGAGTTCTGAGATAACAGCAGAGTCCAACTCTAATTAAAGGGTGTTCATATCCGTATCACAGAGCCTATTTATGCACACCCTGCAGAGCAACGAGTGAGAGGAAACACGGAAATATTCTGTTTTTAGTTAATAATGCTACTCAAAGAATTTCTATTAAATGCATTTACTTAAAAAGCAACCAGGCATCAGGTTACTGACTGTCTGTCAACACAGAACAATTAATTTTATAATCTGAATCTGTGTAGACATATTCAGTGTTTCTTATTTCCAAAGTCAAGAAAAGTGGCAGAGAGCAGTAACAAATCCTATAAGATGGAATATGTTTTTAGGGAAGACTGTTTCTAGTTTTATTTAGTTTTTGTGGGTGAGGAAAATCTGAAAGTATTGTAGAAAAAATAAATAAATTCTACCAGCTTAGGTGTCACTAAATAAATACAAAACACATCCACAGTTTACCAGGACTTAAAGATGAGGTCAATTAAAGTAGTCATGCTTTTTTTTGTAACCAAAAGCCAAAAGATACAGCAGAAAACACTGACCTGATCAAACACATGGCTACATAAACACCTCTATGAGAGCAGGAGTTTGGGGTGTTTGTTGATCATAGAGTCCATTTCCAAACTGTTTAGAGTTCTTCGTTCTGCCTTGAGAAAGATTATTCACAAGCGGGAAAACATAAATAAATGAAGACGGCTGCAGACCACGCAAGACCAGGAGACGCTACTAGGAACCCACTGGCAACAAGTAAAACTCCACAATACGAGACATCACCTCGAGAAAAGGCCAGAACAAGTTCTGAACAGACCATGAACTCCTTTTTCTTTGCTGTTTTCACTTCAGTTTGACTCTGTGAGAAATGTAACTTTACCTAAAAGTTTATCTAAGGCCAAAATGACATGAAAATCAAACTACAGCCACGGAGGAGAAGCAGAAGAGCATTGTGGGATGATTAACTGAAACAGAGAAGCAGTCAGCATGCTGATCATTTTACGATGTTGAAGGGATAGAGAAATATGTAAAACTTCAATAAATATAGGCTATGACAGCAATATCCATCCATCCATCCATTTTCTAACACCCTTGTCCCTCGTGGGGCCGGGAGGTGTTGGTGCCCATCTCCAGCTAATGTTCCGGGCGAGAGGCGGGGTCACCCTGAACAGGTCGCCAGTCTATCCAACAATAATATATAATGTTCAAATTTCCATATCTGCACATCCCTTCCCATAAATAACATCTGTCTTCAGTAACTTTCAGCTGCTTGCCTCATTTGTCTTTCATGACTTAATTACATGTTTCCTAACTTCGAATTATTGGGAAAAAAATAACTCACCCAGAAGGTCAAGGACAACTCCAAAAGTCCTCCACAATAATAAACTATACAAGATATTATTCTTTGAAGCTGATTCTGCATTTTTGTTTTCCAAATTGCACAATTTTGTGGTTAATGGAAGCTACTGCGTGTGTGAACCAGCTGCTCTAATTCAATATTAATTGTTGTACTAAGAAAATTCTCAATAATCCAGTTTTGCTCAGAAGGTTTGAAGCAACGACAGCCAGTTCCATAAAAACTCTCAGATTCTAGCATAATGCTGATCTCTCATTTATTAATACACAGGTAAATGATTGCTTGGTTATCTTTTCTGATGTCAGGATCTAAATGCCCGGGTGAATTTCAGGACTGTTTCCGGGGAGGGGATTGAGGGATGGAACGTCTGAGATGAGCAAACAATCAGAGCTCAATCAGAACAGGAAGGGGCTTGGTCACATGCCACAGAGAAACCCCCTCTTAAGCGGGAAGCTTAACAAGCTAACGAGGCTCACAATTAAATTTACTGTAAATGTAAGTCAGGAGGAGAATGGTCCACACAATCATGTGGCTCATTGAGAGAGCTGAGAGGATGTGATATCACTGATGGGGGCAAGAAGACAGTCAGGGACAGGAGTGAGACTTTACTGAGAAAATCTGTTTTCAATTTTATGATCTGAACTACAGAAAGAACCAGAATGAAATCCAAGTTACTCTGAGTTACTCTTAATGAAAGAGACTGGAGGTGGGTCTGTGTAACAGGAAGTGGCTGGGTTAAAGAAACTCATGATATAAGAATATGACAAGGGTTTGGGATGGGTGTGTATGTGGTGGAGAGTGGGGAGGGTTACCATGGATTCATTCTCTCAAATGATGGAATTCTTATGACTACCCTAAATTCAATTAACTGCTATAAAACCAGAGAATTAGGGCAAACAAAGCAACACGCAACTAAACTCAAATGATG
Source organism: Poeciliopsis turneri (assembly GCA_922788865.1). Classification (NCBI taxonomy): domain Eukaryota; kingdom Metazoa; phylum Chordata; class Actinopteri; order Cyprinodontiformes; family Poeciliidae; genus Poeciliopsis; species Poeciliopsis turneri. Next base: position 625,715 of record CAKLNU010000337.1, read on the forward strand.
CAGATTTGCTTTGACTAAAAAGCATCTGCATTAAAATGAAAGCAGCCGTTACTGCTTCTGCTGCCAGGGCGAAGCGGCCCAGTCAGCATTCTGATTCCCTTCATGCCGGGCGGTCTCACAGGCCCGGTCAGGCCCACTTCTGTGGGACGCCATTGAGATGCAGCAGCAGGCGGTGGCCCAGTGGAGAATACTGGCCTCCAGCAGGATAAAAGACATCACCCAAGAGCCCCTCTCCATTCATCTAGACTGAATGGTCCAGGCTCATTCACCAGCTTTTCCCATCCCAATGCAGCCCAGTGAAATAAAGTATTCTAGTGGAGGGACAGAGAGGAGGATTCCTCACTGTGAGGCTGCATGTTAGACCCTGGCCCTCCGCAGCATCAACAATAGATTCAAATCTCATCCCAGCCTTGAACGGAATAAAAAGTGACCATGAAAGCCTTTTAGATGCACAGCAGTCCCCTCTGACACCAGCTGACAGAGCCAACAGCCAGCAAAACATTTCATTTGATGTTTAACTCCCGTCTGCAGACTCAAGTCAAGTTTATTTGTATAACACAATCAAACCACAAGGCACTTCGCAGTGCTTCACACCATAAAACATAATTCAGTCATAAATTATGAAGTAAGCAAAACATTATATTTTTTTATCAAAATCCATAATCAAAATCACCGAACAAATGTACATCAAATATATTGATCAATGTCTCAGTTATGAATCAAAAAAGAAAGGATATAAAATGTCTGTGCCTGTATCAGAGACTGAGCCGACGTCCTGGTAGTGACAAACTGTCACGATTAATAAAGAATAAATACTCCAGCATTTAGGACATCAAGTATAAGTGAGGCATAATCACCATGCAAAGTGTTAAGTTAGTATTTTACTGTAATCGAAACCTAATGCGCATATATAAACATATACTTATGCATGCTTACAATTTGCATGTGCATATCATTTTAATCAACAATTGATAGCAATTGTTGATTAAAATTGTTATCACTTTTAATCAAAGTTTCATCCTCTTTTACCATCATCATGATTTCCTTATTTTCCATTTTAGCATCTCAGCAATGAGCATCCAACAGATCAAGACTATTATTGTCCTGCAGAATGTAAATGCATTACAGTTCAGTCTGAACAGTCTCTCAAATACAGCATGAAAGCAGGTCTATGATATTGTTTGTGAACATAATATCACAATGGAAATTGTGATGTAATTTATTGTGTGGCATTCCCCAAAACCCTGGTGTAAAAAAAACAGTTTTACACCAGGGTAAAACTGGTGTAAACTGGTTGAAGGAATTATAAAGAAGTTCCACACAGTCATAGAAACATGCTTTGTCTCAGTTATGAGCAAAGATCTCACCATCTACAAGCTCCTATGTATGATGCTTTCACATCAAGAGCAACAGGTTTAAATATGGGAGTTTCAGTACAGGTAGAAATGCCATTCATGCCAATAGTTCCCATGGTTAAAGCAAACAGAACATTAGTTGCATCAAATAACTGCCACGGACATGTCCTCCATCATCAGACAGATTTAAATTGAAAGAAAGAACTGACAAGTTAATTATTTGGAACTGGACCAGGCATTCGGATTGAAACTGGGCTGCAGGAGCAATAGGTGAAAACTGATCAGTTTAAGCTCATTTTGGTGACACCTACGGCTGAAAAGGCAGAGTTTTAACAGTTTTTCATCCTGATTGTGCAAGTTTCTGGTAATACCATGATGGAGCCTGAGCTGACAAACAGCACCACTTTGTCTTTTGACAAAAGACTGAATGCAGATGAAATACTTTCTTTAGAACACTCAGCAGGTAGACGTGGCAGGTTGTTTGTTACTAAGAATGCAGAAAGTGGATTGTTGTGTTTCATACTGAAAGCAGAACCACAAAAGGTGGTTAAAGTGACCATGTTCCAACAGGCAAATACAAATCTAGAAATTCTAGCTTAGTAGCAGATGTATGAGTTTGAAGGCTGAAGGAAAGATAACAATGTAGCCAAAACATTCAGAAAGATTTCTGGGACAAAGTTTCTGTGAGCAGTGAGAACAGCACTGAAGATCTTCTGACTGGCTTTATTCAGGCATTTCCTTCCCTTTCTTTTGTTTCGTTTTAACAAGCTAGACATCAGTGATCTGCATCTTTATAACAATGTGCAAAAAGAAAAAAAAACTTTAATGCAATTAGTCAGCCTTTTTCACTGTGCTTACTTTTATGACATTTAGTAACATAAAGCCTTCTCTTCCAGCCCTGGTGTAGCAGGAAAAGACAGGCAGATCAAACAGGTTTGATCAGTTGACCAGCTTGATCAGGTTATTGTTAGCAGGAAGGCGTGGCTGATTGCTATCCGGTTGGATCAGCCTAGCTAAGAACAGTTGGGAAACTGAGTCCTGCATACAGTAACCTGTTAGCACAGTTGGTAACCCACTAGCATAGCACTGTTAGTAACTGGCTAGCATACCGTGTTTAGGAACTTGTTAGTGTGAAATAACCTCCTAGTGCAGTTAATAACCTGCTAGAATGGTTAATAACCTGCTAGCATGGTTAGTCCCCTAATAGCACTGCGAAGGTAATAGCATGTTAGTGCAAAATAATCTCTTGGTGTGGTTAGCAACCGGCCAGCGTGGTTAGTAACCTGGTAGCATAACACAGCACATTAGTGACCATAACAGCAATAGTTAAAGTGCATATCAATATCAACCTAAATATTCACATTGGTGCATCCCTACCACAAAATTAAACATGTTATATGGCATTTGCTTAAGCCTAAGGCTCTAAAACCTAAATGACATACAAAGCTGCTCCTATTGTGATTTGATCTTATCTGCTGACCAATCAAAAAGTTAGAATAAATCAAGATTTTCTCTCTGAATACTTTCCTCTTCCCTACCTACAGCCTTGTTTAGAAGTTGTGAAACAGGTAGAATAAAAAAGGTCTGGAAGCAGCACAACCAGCTGAATCAGAGCTGCTCACTTTAAATACACAGAAATTGTAAAGAATATTTGCAAATGAAATTTTACACCTCAAGGCTTTATTGTGTCATTCAAGTAAAAGTAAAAATTAGACCATCAGCCACCAATCAGCTGTAACCACACCATACTATCACGCACTCAAATCAGTAGCCTGCCAGCCAGTTAGCCGTCATGTGCTGGTCAAAAGGTGTAATTTGGGAAACAATAAACTATAATCAGCATGTAATGTTTAATTAAAAATAGAAATGCTGTTTGCTTCAACGTCAGAGCAGCAGCATTCATCAGATACAGGTCGTTAAACTGGAGATTTCTCTTGGACTGAGCTGCAGCCTGAATGCTTTAGGTCTTAATGGTGACCAGAGGAAGCCAGTGATAAAGTTTTCATAACCCCAAAGCAGAAAGCACTGCCAGGCTGGAAGATCTCTCAGAGGTTTTTCTGTGGCTCACTGCATAATAAAACATTTAGAGTGTGAGTGTGAGGTTTGGAGAAAGACTCACCGTTTCTCCAATCTTCAAGTCTGCACACTTCCTGAAGCCTGGCAGCGGCTTCCCATCCTGGCAGGTAGCAGTGAAGGACAGGCTAATGTCCTCGGGGTGATCAGACACAGTCAGCTCCACTTTGGACCGAATGTTCTGCAGATACAAAAAGAAAAAAAAAAGAAATCAGGAATAAAAAAGTTATAAATAGATGATTAAAAGCTGGGCAATAGATCAATAAAATAAATTGTGATAGACACGTAATCAATATCAATAGATAATACATCCAACAGAATTCAATAACTTCACTGAACTCCGATCCATAACCACATAGCATTTTGGGAGTTGTAGGCAGAGGAACGGCTTTCGCTGCTCATACTCTCACAGTGAGCTAAGCAAGTTGGGTGGCATCAACTAACTCATTCTTTGGTCACCTAGCAACAACCTATTGAGCAACTTGCGCAGCCACATAAGGGGTTCAAAATAAAAAGATGGCAGTGTGCAGTTAAATGAGAAAATGAGTTTGAGAGAAAATTTAGGATAAAACAGAAAATACGGAAGTTTGGCAGTAATTCAGATATTTCTTTTAAAAAAAACAAATCAATAATCATCAATATGGATTGACAAGCTGTGATTCGTTTTTCAGCCGTATCGTCCAAGATGATTTCTAAAGCAGTAGAGGACTTTCAGCAGCTGTTCTGGAAATGGAGGAGCATTGACATCCCATCCTGCTGCTTCATGCCTGCGTGTCTCTGGGTGAATAATAGAGCGGAAAAGAAACATGAGGAATGTGTTTTTTTTACACTCAATTTGACCACAGCTATGAGAATTTCGCGTGGATGCACGCTGCAAGTGGAGTGTTGCAAACAGCCGCATGCAGCTGCAGCTGAACTGTACCCAGAACACATGAGAGGCATTCCCACGCACATGGAGGAGACGTGGAGTCCCTGCACTGACCCGGAGCGCCGTCGCACCGAGGCATCGCCACAGTGGCGGCTGCAGCCGCTGACCCCAGGCTGCTTGATACAGCGTGGCAGCTGGAATGTTAATGCCTCCGTGTGTCAAAGGTCACCGAACCCACTTCTGTCACACATCAGAGATCGAAACTAAAGGCTGCTTGTCCCGGCTGAGGAGAACGTTTTACACACCCACGCAAAAAAACATGAGGCGAAGCTGCACACACGCACCGCTTCGTGAAATGCATTTCATAAAGACTCAATCAGAAGAGAGTCTGGCTTCAATTTAGAGCCCAGACAGGAAGAAGAGGAACATGCTGCACTCAGAGAAAAACACTGGAGGTATTTAATGCAGAGTCCAACAGGACACACACACTGAGGCAGCATCTGTGTGTATCCTGCTGACATGTGGGTTCCTACAGGTCCTCTGAGATGGCGGCGTGAGCCACAGCGCTTTATTTCATCACCAACATGGCTGATGACCCGTCAGAGGAACAGATCCGCTGCCGAGACCTCATCACTACCTTCACAATGACACCAAGATCCAGATTAAGGCTCAAAAGTTGATTGTGATGAATGATTATTGAAATAATTGTCAACTAATTTAGTAATTGATCAATCGTTAACTGGAGTGTAGTGAAAGAACACCCCCTCACAGCGGTAGGGAAGCTAAAACTAGACAATAAATATCCATTTCAGATAAAAAAATCTAGTTTAAAAAATTTTGCATAAAAAAAAAATAAATAAAAAAAAAAGAAAGAAAAAACAACTCTTCTAGTAAGCACTGTTTGTTCTCCAATTATTAATCTGGTCATCAATAAAATAATCAGCAGATCATCCCTGATCTGTAGAGATGTCGAGTCCAGCCTCATTTTTTTCATGTTGGTGTTTTTAGCTCCATTATCAGCTACAAATGATCAAGTGACGCTAAAGTAATGTTATTATGTTGAATCATCTTGGCCAATAAAATGTTTCCTTTCTTAATTAAATTATTTGTATATTTGCATTTTCTCATGTGTTTCTAATAGCCTACTGTGTGGAAATGCAAAAAAAAAAAAATCTGCAAAATGTAGCATTTTTAAATCTAACAGAAAAAATCTGCCAATAATCAATTTCTAATATAATGGTTACCTGCAGCCCTAAAGCAGAACATCTCCATGGCTGTCAGAGACTATGAGTTTCATCTCTGATCAGCAGTTTTCAGTTTCAGCCGTTATTTTCTAGAAAACTGTCATGAAGAATTTCACTCTTTACAACTTTCCTTCAGTTCCTTGAGGGTTTGCAGACAGCTCCAACCAAAGCCTTTGACAATGGATGGCAGAAAATAAGGAAAATGACATCATGAAATTTGGCGATGACTACATCAACTGCAATAAGTCCAGATTTTCTGAAATCTCTGTCAAAGCTTCCAACACTCTGTGACCTTCAGTATTTTACGCAGTCAGGAATGGACGCCTGCAGCGGTGAGACTCCCTCCAGCAGGCTGACGGTGTTATTAGTTTGCAAGGTGTGAATTCCTGACATTTGGAATCTGATAACCAAAAAGCACCTGAATTCCAAACAGCTCTTACTGCTGAACAAAAACAAACATTAATATGTTCAATTCAGTGCTGAAGATATTCTAAAACTAAGTCAAAAAGATGATCCAAAGTCAGGACACAACTTCAGTTATTACAGCAAAAAACTAGAGATCAGGTCCAAAATCTGGGAGTAATGATGAACTCTTTATGTGGCTCTGAACATTTGGAGTCACATAAAGACAGTTACAAAGTCGGCCTTCTGCCACCTGAAGAACATTTCCAGGATTAGAGGACTAATGTCCCAGAACCATCTGGAGAAACTCATCCATGTGTTTATCTTTAGTTGCATTGATTACTGCAACAATGTCTTCACAAGTCTAAAAAAAATAAATAAATCTGACAGCTGCAGCGAACATCGTATGTGTTGCAGAATGGAATGTCAATCAAGTCCATGTGTCTTTGAAGCAGACAGGTGAATACTGATGGGTTTAACGGCCGTTGAAACAAACCAAACCATTCAGTGTCTGAAAAGTCTCTGACTTTTCTAGAACATTCTTCCCCTCCTGTCAGGAGCTGTAGCTCCACTGACAGAACAGTGAGGTCCATGTCCTCCCCCTCCTCTTATCAGATGGATGCATCCTGAGCAGATCCACACAAACACAAACAGGAAGCCAGGCTCGCTCCACTCACGTTGTAGGCGGTGATGATCAGCTGGATGACGTTCTTCGAGTCCTGGTCCAGGATCTCCACTGTGGTTCCAGGTATGAGAGCTGTGAAATTCTGAAAACATGAAATCAATAGAAACAGATTAGAAAAGAATCAAAACACTGAGAACAAAGATGCTGTTGGATGCTCACAGAGAGATGAAACGTACCTTGTAAATAACATAGAGCCGTTTGGTCACAGCGAAGATGAGGAAGATGTTATTCTCAGCCAGTTTCTCTCCCAGCAGAGCGAGGGATGGATAGTCCTACAGAGAGGGAGAATTGTGAGGCATTATGGGTATTAGAACCACATGTACTGCCAATGAATTACAGTTCAGATCAGACAACGCTCTGAAGCTTGCAGTGAACTTTTAACCTCAGGATAAAAGTAAATGTTGAGATGTTGTCGCCGCTGCACCCTCCTACATCCCACACTGTGATGTGTTCATTATCTCTAGAAGCTTTTGTGTCTCTGATCTGATTTACAGGCAGAAATCCAGTAGATCAGGAGCAAAACGCTGCCGTCAGAAAGTCACCTTGCTGGGAAACAGAGTCCAAGTGTGTGGAGTTAAAACTCTGTATAAATCCAGCTGTCCTGTTTCTGCCTTCAGGTGGTGAGAGGACATTAGAGGACAAACAGCAGACGGCTCAGGGAAGTAGACTCATCACCTTCTATGGTAGGGTCTGATGATTCCAGACAACTGGAGACTTTCTGCTGTAATCCTAGGAAGTTGTGTTGTTGTTTGGTTAATGTCTCATGTTGGGACACCTGGACTTTTTTAAATGAAACAATGGAGGTTTCTTCTCTGAAGAAGTGCTGAAAGCTTACGGAACATTTGGTTAGTTCCATGTGAAAGTGACTCATTGGTGAAAATTGACCTCTCAGACCAACCAATATTAAACAGAAGAGGTAGATTTCATCTTTCCGACGTCTACCCTGCTGTCCTGGCTCATCTCCACCAGCAGTGGTTTAGCAGGGCGGGACCAGAACCACTCACATGGCGTCATCAGGAACATGTTTGGATCGTCAAGCAACAAGGAGCCAAACGTTGATCTGAATGGAGGGCGGGGCCTAACCAATCCATTAGAGACTTCAATGAGCTTGTTAGCGTGGCCGCTATGACTTCCTACATATTCAGAACTTGGGTGAGAGGGAAAATGTCTTCAAAAAGCAAGAGAATGAGATTAATTGTCTTCTATTCAGTAACTAGGATGACTCATGTTGTTCTGTTGAAACAAGAGTTTGGACCAACAAGGTGAAGACTCAGATCCAGGCACGGCACAAACCTTCTCTGGCCTCCAATTACAATGACTTTAAATTTTAGGTGTAAGATGGGAAGTTGTGTGGTTTTTATACACAAACACCTTAATATTGGTAACCAGTCCAGCCGTACTCAACATGTGCTGGTCAGTGAGGTAGAAACATGTCAACACAGATGAACCTGTCTTAAAGAGGAAGTCCAATACATCAATTAGAGAGACAGGCCAACCACAGACTGTTTCGATCATCTTATTATCATAAACATGAACCATTGTGTTTAAATCACTGTCACATGCCATTACAGCAGACCCCCATCCACTGGTTCAGTCGTCATCAATTTTGCAAATCCAAGCTATTCCTGAAAAATCTGCCTAGTTGCAGATTTTTTTGTGCAGCCTATCTGAAACATTGGAAAGAAAAGACAGCTTCGTAAGCTGAAACACCTCGACACATTGCAGCTGCACACAATACTGACGGCCATTTGCAAAGCAGCAAAAGTATCATTTATTTTTGCCTGGCAGTTATTGGTTACAGTATCACTAAGATGGTTTCCACTGTGTATTAATGCATCTTAAGGTGTATTTGGTGTGTGAACAAATAAAATAGACAGTAATAAGTATTTTCAGAGGGGATCTCATGTATTTGCAGATTTTAGCTGTTTGTATGTAGCTATTAATCCCAGGTAAACTGGGAGTCCACCATAAGGATTATAAAGTCATTGATTTCAGAAATTTCAGATGATGTTCGAGTTTCTCTTGGTCAGTGACGTGTTTTGGGGCTTTTCGTTTTGATTTGGTGATTTGTCTCACCATCTTGGTGGAGGCGCTGTACTCATTGTGTTCGTTGAGGTGACAGCGGCCGTCGTGAGGCTGGACCAGGCCCCCCAGCCGGCCGTCCAGAGCCAGGTGCGGCACGTCGTCCGTGGCAAACACCAGCAGGTGGGAGGCCTCCTTCCTCCAGCCGATCTCCTCCTGCCGGTGTCACAGCAGAGTCAAAAGTTGGCCGCGGCCAAGCAGGATGAACTAGAACTGCTACAGGAAGGGCTGATCAGTAAATGTTAGCAAAGCTTGAACATAAAAAACACAAAACTCAGGATCAGGATTTTATTCTCCGGTTTAGTTTTGTTTACTCAAAGGTCACTGATAGTTACACCTTCCCTCTTTCTAGAAAGCCTGAGAACCACTAGCACACACACACACACACCCACACACACGCATACCCACGCACACACACACACACACACACACACACACACACACACACACACATACACAGTTTTCCACAAAAGACTCAGTTTGGGCTTTTATCACCAGGAAACAACAGGCAGGGCTCACAGACTGCTGACTAATGCTTCATGGTGCTAAAGAAACAGCGTTTCACCCAATCAGCAGAGAGAAGCCTTTTGTAGCTCTTTTGTTCTCTATGTAAAGTTCTCAGAGCGGTGGGCGGCCCGATCAGAACCCTCTGAACACCAACAACACACACACTGTTGTGGGAAGAAACTCTGCTCTGTGCATCAAACACTGTTTGTGTCAAAGCAAAGCAGCTGATCTTCCATTCCCACATGTAATTATTTCTGTTCATACGCAGATGAATCAAAATATTGTTCGACCTTAAAGTCTTAAACACTTTTAATCTTGTGATCCAACCCAACACACCTGTTTGTATTTCTCGACAACGCTGCAGAAGCATTTAAATATAATCTAATGTTTGGCAAATAAATAAGTAAACCTGAGGGAGTCGAAGCCTCAGTGAGGAATCAAAGCAGATGAGGGTTAAATGTAGAACATATGCTGGTGAGTGGATATGTGGTGACCAGCTACATGGAAACTCTAAAAAGAAAACAATCTTTTTCTAATCACTGAACACACCATTATATGCCATAGCAGGTCAGCTGCTAATACACAATCTTGTTTGCAGAAGTTGTTACAGAGTGAAAAGAGTCTTCAGCAGTTAGATAAAAAAAACTGTGAACAGCTTTTTTTTTTCCTACTTTGTTTTAAAATGCCAGCAACATCAACCACTGAATGTATTTATAATCCAACCTTCTACATGATCAGTTTTTTTATGGTAGAACTGCTTAAAATTAGACTTTTAGAGTAATAGGTTCTATTCTACACACAAAGGTTCCACAGGAACCTATATATTCTCGTTTCTGGTATGCCTGTGAGTCTGACGCACAACTGACATCTGCAAACAACGATGGATGACAAAGCAGATTGTGTCGGCTCACTGGGGTTCATTTCTGATTCCAAAAAAACAATCTGAGGAGACGCTGGAAAAACTATTCTGTTCAAGTTGTGCTAAAAGCAGTTAGCATATCAGAGGTGCTATTGAAATATCTCAATACTAAACAGGTAGGAGCAGCACAAACATCCCAATGTCAACGCTTACATTCCACATTTCTAAAGACCAGAAACACTGGAGTAACCGATCTGATGGTTAAATAAGTTAAATAACGGTTTAAAAACAATAAATATATTAGTTGTTGAGCTCTTATGTCTATTTGTCAAATTATTTATCAAAAAGGGGTTTTGAATTGAGAATGTAGCTTCTGTTGTTATGATTTTGATCAAATGCTGTTGATCACTGAACCAGTAAATAACTTGACTAAAAACTTTAAAGCACATCCAACAACTACTTCAAATATATTCTGATTTCACAGCTATTGAATTTGGCACTAAATTCTAAATGCATGGAAACAAACAGGACCCTGACTTATGTCTTCCAACAGCCCAGAGCAACATAAAGAAATGCTGACAAACATTAAAAAAAGAACCCTCAACCTATAAGTATGCTGAGAACTGCGCAACATTTGTGTTTTATTTCTGTTTTTGCAGGGAAGTGACAGTGATTACATCTGAAGTCTTAAATTCCCCTGCCCTATTTGGAGAAATTTGTCTGTATTCCTGTAAAGCAATCTGCACCTAGAGACTAAATCGGACCCTCAGATCGAGTACGACCTTCAAGCAGCCACTATCTGAAAGACAGCGGCTCCAGGTAATTACAAGGCAAGTCATTCTCTTTCCTTAGAAAACAATTAAGGCGGGATGTGAGTGGGCCTGCGAGGGCCTCATCCTCCTGACCCAGCAGCTGCACCAGACTCGGCTTCCTGTCTGTAACCGTGGCGCTTTGCCTGAACGCACAGACGAGCACAGTCCAACAACTTTGCACCGTCACTGGAAGCATTCCAAGTAAGATTAAAGTAGGAGGCGCGACATCACCTTGCACACGGCGGCCTGCAGGATGGCGTCGAAGCCGCCCTCTGGAGCGTCTCGGTTCCGGGACACCATCTGCTTCTGCACCTCCTCGTTGAAACGGTCCACTTTGTCCGTCAGAGAGAGAATGTGGCGAAAACCAAAGGTGGGCACACAGTTTGGGAAGAGCTTGTATCTGTACAAGGAGACACAGACAGAACGTCAGGCTCTGGAATTAAACAGTAAATGCAAGTAAATATTTTCTTTTAAGTCGCAAATGTTTTGGCTTCAGAACTAAATAATAAAATACCTGATGATGATCTAAATCAGTAAATAAAAGGTACCAAAAGAGTTGCACCGATCCAATATCAATTTCTGTATCAATGTAGATTTTTAAAAAAAATTTTGGTTATAGAAAGGAAAAAATAACTTACTGTTATATTTCTGATGCAGTAACTGAAGCCACTTTCCTACTATTATTCTTAGCTAAATATGACAATGCTAACTTGTTTTTTTTTTTCCTGACCGTACCTGAACCAGTTATGTTACATAATTAGTGAAGCACTGAGGACTGAGCTGATCAAAAGAAAAAAAAAAAAAAAAAAAAAAAAGTATCACTCACACAGCAATGACAGGAGGCAGCTGGGGTCAGCACAATGTCATTCACACACAAACACACACACACTTAACTGAGCGGGGATGTAACCTAGATGGCAAGTGATGCGTAATGGTGGTCTTACCTCCGGGGTAAACACTGTGCCCCCCCACCTATCTAACCTCCTTTTTTTTAATTGAGTTTGCATCACCAGCTCATGCAGAAGGTTCGCCTTCATTCTGCCTCATTCTAGCAGCTGCAGCACATTAATAAACATGAATCATGTCAAACAGCAACATGAGGTGTGACTGACGCTTCCGTCTGCTGCAGGCTGGCCAAAATAAAAGCAAACTGCTGAGTTTTAGGCCAAAACAAGTAAAGTATGACGAAATGGCTGTAAAATCACAATATTGATAATTAGTCAATATTGATGATATATTGATTATCAACAGATATCAATAAATAACTATTGTTTTAAATGTCTAAAATTCTGCCAAACTGACCTTTGACCTTTATTGTTAAGCAGCTATGAGACACAATGGGAAAATATGAAAGTACTGCTGCGCAAGTTACTCAACCAAAGAGTGAGTGAGTTTGTTGTTGCTCACTGTGAGAAGTTGAATGGCTAAAGTCTTCTCTCTGCCTACATCCCCCAGAATGCTGTCCAGTTCTGGATCAACGTTGAGTGAAATTATTGGAAATTCAATCAGATGTATCATTTATGATATAAATGGGGTTATTGATTTATTGTCCAGCCCTAATCCGTTGCGTTTGGTCTGGTCGTGCTTCCTACCCGTTGCAGGGGTTCTCCTGGTACTTGGGGGCCGTGTAGGAGAAGGGCGACATGTTTTTATCCACGAAGGAGCCGAAGCCCAGACGGAAGTTGCTGGTCAGCTTCCCCATCTCCTCCGCCAGCTTGGTGCCCAGGTTACGGATGGTGTCCAGGTCGTCTTTCATGGACAGCGAGAGATCCATCAGGTAGTAGAGGTCCACCGGGTAATCCTCCACCTGCCGCACCTGCAGGCTGAACGCCGTCTGGTCTCCTGCAGGGGCAGAGCCAACTGGTGTTTACCCACAGACGGACGGACGCCTCGCAGCTTCCTGCCATTCAGCCGGTTCTTACCTGGCCGCAGGCTGAGCGAGATCCTCTGTGGCATGATCTGCACCACGTCGTACTGGGCTGGCCCCGATCCTTTAGTGCTCAGCGGTGAGTTCTGCAGGATGGAGATTGTACTCCTGGGGTACTCTGTGAAGCGCGGCTCGCAGCCCCTCTTCTGCAAGTTTTGCTTGAGGTCGCATCGTGACGTCAGCGAGCGGCGCTTCCCAAAGTCCTGCAAAGACCAGACGCAGCAAAGCTCAAGATGGTGGTCACAGCAGCTCCACCATCAACTTTTCTAAATGTAACATTCTGCTGTATCCATGTTCGAGGCTCTTATTTTGAAGAAAGAAAAAGTGCAATGCTTGTTGACCATGTGGAATAACATTGGCTTGTCCTCAGTGTGGCTGACAACACTTGTTTATGTAAAAAACTGATTTGTTTGTATGGCAGCATTTTTGCAGAAGAGTTCCAAAAACCAGAGAAACGGTTGCCATGGGAAACGTAACCCGGCCTCATGGTTGGCTCACAACACAGAGGTCCACTTCTGATCCTCTGCTATCCAAACTGAAGGGCTTTGCCTCTGCTATTGTTTTTACAGTCTTTAGATCGCTACTATTAATCTCAAGTTCAAAATCCCAAATATGTGCACTGATTTAACCACAACTACACAATTCAAGGCTGAACAGAAACTCCTTCCAAACACTGCTTCATAAAACCTTTATTCTGCATATCAAAACAAAACTTGCTTTCAATTTTTGAAAGTCAGATGGGAATAAAGAGGGGATTTTTTGTTTTTTATATAATTTTTATTAAATATTTGACGACTATAATTGTGGCCTCCTGTAATAGTCTGGTTCATCCAAAAAGAGAAAAAACAAACAAACAGTGGTTTGGTCCTTTTTATTTCTGACTGTTTATTGATTTGCCTAGGAGGCCATTTTGGATTATACTGACACTGAAGTGGCTGGCACTTCCATTCTCTTTGATTAAACCCATCACTAAAGCACACTGTGTGCTTCAGGGTTTTGGTTTTCGAGAACCACTGCTAGCCTTTGCACATCTAAATAAAACACAGCACATATCTGCGGCACAATGTTTTCTTGATAAAGCTTTCATTTTACGTACAAGCTACACTTTATGTTTAACCTCTACTTTGTGTTCACTGTGTCCAGGAAGAATGTCTCAACTAGTTACAAAATGTTTCAGATAAACAGCAGAACAGCGTCTGGTGATAACAGCTTAAGATATTTGCTGATTAGTCAACATATTTTTGCCGATATGTTGACTAATCAAAACAAAAGACTAAACAAAAGATGCTTATTATAGCAGAAAACATGCATAATACAGGTGCCTTAGTGCTGCATATTACCTAGCGGGTGTCGATAGGACGACAATCACTCACCTCTTGTGCGCACCAGGCGCAGCTGGGGTGGATCAGGAGGCATTCTTCGCAGGATGTGGCGCTGCCGCTCATACAGATGTTGAGACCTGAGGAGAGAAGGTCAGCAGCTGTATTCCTACCGGGTACATTCAGAACAGAGGCATATGCGTTCGCTGTTATGGAGTTTTTAATCAGTTATTGCAAAAATACGGACCCACCAGGAGGATGTTTGTTAAGTCTTTGTTTTATTTTGTAGGGGAGATGTGAATCATGAGGGTTTTGTAACAGTTTAAACTAGGATTATCCCTGTCAGGTGCTTAGTTGTTCATAAGCTCAAGCAGCACTTTTCTTTTGGTATGAACAGTGTTTTATAAATAAAATTGATTGATTGACAATGCCTGACAAAGAACTGATTTTTTATTTTTTTTTTAATCAGTGATCAAACTTATACTATGCAGGTTTCCTCCAAGCTGTTCTTCTCCAGTTGCATTGTAACCAGTCAGAGAGAGACTGTAATGGCTGCTGCAGGTCCCTGTGTCACTTGCTGCTTTACACATTTCCTTACCCACAATCACGTCTGAGCAGAGAGCTACATCCATGGAGCAGGAGAACAACCCACCTCTGTATGTTTCATGCCGAATTATCTCAAAGTCACTCGAAACAAATTAAACATGCTAATGTTAGGCCAGCGAGCATTTCTCTGGACCTGCAGCAGCTCAAGCAGCATCTCCATAACAAACTACTGACCAGTGATCTGCAACGGTCATCTCTTCTGCCAAATGAACCTGGCTTCATTGACAAAACTCATTATCAAGGTTGATCCTTTCTTCATCTAGTTTACTTACAAACTCTGATTATTAGATAGTTATTTGTTTCTACACCATCTTTTGGAACAATAACATGTTTCACAAATCTATTTCTTTTTTTAATTTTCCGTGTGGATCCCACTCCACATCAACCAGCTAATCAATTCCAACCAGCACCACATGTTGAGGTTGACATGTTACAACAGAATAAAGCGATTCCTGCAGTTCCTCCATCTGACAGAAAACATCAACATATGGCAGCTTCTTCAGCATCCTCCGGTAGAGTCAACATTTGCCTCATCAAATGTCAGTGTATTTTCTCCACAATAATCTGGACATGTGCTCCAAAATCAGCCACACCACTTGAAAATTATTTTTCATCTTTCTTCTGACTAAAGTTAGAACATCAGACTGATGGAAAGCTGGTTATGCAAACAATGTCCCATTGATAATAACTGATTAGTGAGAAGGACAGAAGAATCGGACATGCTTAGTAAAATAGAAAATCAAAGTCTAATTGATCATCCGTTTCCACGCTTCACATCAGCAACAAGTTTTGGGTTTCAGGTAAATGATTCTGAGTTGAACCCAGCCGTGGTTCTGAATAGTTCGGGTTGTAAGTGTGTTTTGGTTCTACAGAGCAGACTGGCTGCCTGCTGTTCGCTCCAGTCTCACCTCCAGCAGAGCGCATGAAAGTCTCCAGCAGTATCCAGCACAGAGCGGCTCTTCCCGGGCTCCACATGGTGTCACGGCGCCGCCAGTCAGCTTCTAGATTTCTAGTTTTCTTCTCAACACATACACACGCAAGCAAGCACACACACACACACACACACAAAACACGCGCCGACGTGTCTAGTTTCCCATCAGACCTCCCATTTGACTCCGCTCCGTTTATCTGTGCAATCCACAGCGGACCTCGACCGCGTCGCCGGGGTCTCCTCGGATCATCCTCCGGGCAGGCAGAGCTCTGGCTCCGGAGCGATCCTTCCCTCCGAACCGCTGCTGCAGCTCAGATTTCTGCTTTCTGCTTGGACGCCTCTGCACTTTGCCGACCTGACCCCACCAGACAAAACCTACACAAATGACAGCAGCTCCCAAACGTCCCTTCCGATTACATGGTATTGCCGAGGCTCAGATAAGCGGCAAAGCGAGGACGGGATGACGTCAGAGCCGTTCCAAGATCAGCAGATGTCCTCCAAAATAATATCCCAAAACAATCGCGGTGTTCCTCTCCGGACTTCAATGATCCGCTCTCCCGGTCCAGTTTACGTCCCTGCTGGAATCCCCGCCTCCTCCACCTTAGGGATCACGGTGCATTCGCGGGAGCTCGGAAAAAGAAGTATATCGGAAATAATGAAACAAGAGATCTTTTCAGCCAATAGCCATCATGATCAAATAACTCTGTGAAGAATCTAAATTAATTAGTTACAGCAGGATCCATTAGGGATTAATAAAGTATTTTTAAATTGAAAGTCTTCGGTTTGCTTGAAGAAAAAAAAACACTTAAATCCAACCCAAAACTGTTCTGACAGAATATAAAACATTTAAGTGAAACTTCTTTGTTCATCCTTTTTGTTGCAGTAAATTTAGTACTGAAGGAAAATAATACTAATTATATACTTGAATGTTGTATTCCAACAAAAATTCTTTAACGACATCAAAAGTAGCAAACATTGTGTTAAATGGTAAAAAGTAAAAAATTAATTCTCTGATTGTTCTTAATGCTACAATAGTTTCATAAACCTGCTTCAATATCCCAGAGTTGGTCTATACTGCATATTGTGGTATCAATCCAGTAAATGTGGGGTCTGCATCACCGACAATACTAATACTTAAGTTTGATATAACAAACCTATGACTTTTAGGCATTTTTGTGGTTTTTTCCTAAGTTTTAAATAAATAATTAAAAGTTTATTGGTCTAAAAAATACTCTAACCAACCACCAAAAAAAAAAAATAGACAATTTTTTTTTTTAAGAACAAACATCTAAACATTAGATCCAAATATCCATCTGGTGAAGAACAACCCAACAGAAAATGAAGACGCAGAATTTCCCGTGAACAATCTTGGATCTTTTCTTTTCTTTACAAACTTCAAATAAAAATTGAGAATTGCTGCTAATTTGGAAATAAATGCAACTTGAACAGAGGTGCACAGTCTTTTCCACTTAGTTCTGTGTGGCAGTAGGCAATTTGGTCAGCAGGGCAGAGGTCATGTCTCTGATGGTGCTGAGGGGCAGGCTGGCCAGGACCCCCTGGTGTGTGGTTTGCAGCTCCATCAGAGCATCCAGGATTGTCTGTCAGTCGACATGGGGGTGGAGCTGGGTGAGCTCGGCCATCAGCACGTCATGGCCACCCATGGTGCCACAGTGCTGAGGTACGCAGGCCCCCTTGGTGGTGGGAAAGATGCTGGAGCTGAGGACCGCTGGGTTTACCAGCTGGGCAGACAGATTGATGAAGATCAATTTAAGGAACAATCTTACAGCTGAGCTAGAAATACTGATAAAACCAAGATATTTCTTCAGAATGTCTAGTCCAATTGTTTTATCCATTGTATAGACGCATTATTCTACTTTTCACTTCCAATACAATACAGATACATGAGGTCTCTAAGAGGCCAATGCCAATCCAAGAAAGTGCAATTAGGCGTTCTGAATAATAATAATGAAGCATGATGCTGCTCGGAGCACAAAGTATGGAATTAGACATTATAGAACTGCCCTTATGGATCAGGCACGTTAGTCTAGATCTGACGTCTTCCATGCCAAAGTGGAATGTTTTCTCATCTACATAGAAACCCCTTTCTGATACGAACACAGTTTTACACTGGTCATAGCAACCTACATGAGCAAAGGAGAGCCTGCATATGTAATCCAGCTTGGATCCTCGTCAGGTTTACAGTTTAACCATGAGACCAACTGGTTTAACAACAAGTGCAACACTCAACGTCATCATGGACAAAATGCAATGAAGTTTGTGTGCAGAGCTGACTGTTTGCATTCTGATGTAAAGGATTTCTCAAACATGCATGAAAGAATCAAAGCAGCACTGCAGATATGTTTCTGAATAACATGATGTAGAGCTAAAAGCTGGTTTTACATAATGCTGCCCCTTGAACCATTTTAAACTTTAGTCTCTTATTTCATGGCAAAGCAGACTAGAACTCTGAATATCTATTACTTCCACCTGCTGGTATATTTCTGCATAAGAACTAATAATGCTCTGTGCAACAAAGCAACCTGAACATGGCTAATGTGTGGGCAACCCAGAGTTTTCGCACAGAGCAACCATGAGTTTGCTGCTGTGGGCTTTAGTTGCTCTAATAAATCCTGTGGTGTGATGCTCAGTAGATCCAGTTGTACAATGTGATAATCTGCCTGAAAATGCCAAGTGCAATATCTTTACTGGATGTCTTAATAGTTCAATCTTACTTTTATTGTTGCCTGATATTTTAACAATGTATTATTTGTATAGTATTTATTCTAGATTTTTTTTTATTGTTATTTACACCTGCAGTAGTTACTTTTGTATGTATATATGCATATACGTATATATGTATATATGATGACACTTTTTTTTTCTGTGTACTCCAGTAGCCAAGCAACAACATTTTGTTATCAAATTCACTTTTGTATCTTTGTGTAATAAAGTATTGTAGTCAGGAAATAAAGCCAGTCCAAGTGAGAACATTTCTCCAGATGAAGCATGGTAGTGTCCCCAGTGCAACAGGCTAAAGAATACACTCCGCTTCTTAGATTTGCTATATTCCTTTGAAAAATACCTGTCATGCATCATACATCGTGGAGTTTAAAGCATGGACAAATCCATCAGAACCCCACCTTTTTCTCAGTGAGTCTCCAGTATGTGTCAGCATCCTCTGGGACCATGGACCCCCAGGTGGAGCCAGGTGTGTGGCCCCTATCAGCGGCTCCACTCAGGTGCCTGATGTGTACGGTACGGTTGTGCAGTCGATGACCATTGAGCTCTCTGACTGCAGCTTTAGCCTCCTCTGGGCCATCCACCACCACTACAGCAACTCTAGAGCACCAGCCGAGACAGAACCTCCATGAGCAAACACTGGAACAGACAGCTGAACTGATCCAGTGAAAAGGTGATGAGGGACAGCAGCTCACCTCACGCCATTCTTTGAGGGGAAGATGCTGACTTCTGATGGCTGGAAGTTCTCAAACAACTGCATCAGATCACTCTGAAACATGTTTCAGGCTCTTTAGTCAAATACCTATGAAAACTATGAAGTGGCTGGGTTTTTACATGTAGAACAGATTAGCAAACTTTTCTCCCAAAAATGTATGCATCATCACAAACTGAAAATATGCTTCGAGCCAGGTCTGATTCAGAAGCTAAAAGGATCCAATGTTGTTGGGTGGTAAGCCATGTCACAGTGATGCCAATTTCCATGTATGGCTTCCTTAAAGCAACACTCAATTACTCCAACATTAACAAGAAAATCCAAATAAATGCTGGTATTTTGACAATTCTCACTGTTTAAATAGCTACATTATCGCTCATTTGTGAACCCCTTTCTGCATTTCCATGGCAAATATGCTCAAAACTTTGTCGATACTCAGCTGATGTTGAAAAATTTCTGGTGTTCCCATTAAATAAGGAACGTGATTAAAATCCGATGTGAATGAGTCTGTTCACGCAATAAATACTGAAGAAACATACTAGACCATGAGCCTCCCATCACTCCTTGTCATTCTCTTTGTGGTTTGTCAGTAGTAACATCTGGTTGTAACATGTGTTCCCATTGCAGTTTGTGAAATAAACCAAATTCTGTTAAGGCACAAAGCAAAACAAAAAAAAACTCATCCTACACCAAAAGGTTTTCCATCCAAAAATTTGAGATTTTCAAATTTGCTGTTTTTCCATTAGACAAAATATGGTCAATAGAAATGCAGCTATTGTCAGCAAATGTTTTAAAAGAAAAAGACAGACTATGTAAACAAAAAAGACTGGAGTTCTGTACTATACAATATTTCAACACAATAACACTGTGGACATGAATATTATTGCAATGCATTATTATTTCTGTCAGTCATGGTTAAAGGGAAGCGGCTGAGCAGCTGTAGTTGCAGGAACATGAAAGAAACAGCACTGACTATTGTGACAGATGGAAAAATAAAAATGAACAAAGATCATGATTATTATGAAAGTACGCACACTTTTAGTTTTGTTGTACTTTTAAATGTGATAAATATTTTGGTGTTCAGTAAAACTAAAACATTTTTAAAAGGGATTCTTAGTTTCACATGTTTGAGTTCTTTAAAAAATTAGGTGGAAGTACCGACATTTTGGGACACTAATGTTCTGCTATTCCAGAACATTGTTTCATTTGTGATGCAGAATAAAAGGAAATGTTGTCCTCTAGCGATTCATTTGTTCCTTTTTTTTTTCTTTTTCAATTTACCAATGTGATTAAGACATCTATATTAATAATGACTAGAATATTTATGAAGAAATTTAAATGGGGCCTCCTATCTTTCTGCTATAAACAGTTAAGGCTGCCAGCTCTGCTACATGATGTCATTTCTAATCAGCTTTATCAGTCATGTACTGCCCTCTGCTGGCCATTACAATGAAATACAACTCACTGAGGATTTCAAAATGATCATTTAACCCAGTGATTCCCAAAGTGTGGGGTGCGCCCTCTGGGGGTGCAGTGCCTTTTCAAGGGAGGGAGAGCGCGATACGGACAAGGGTGCTGCCAGGAATTGATGATCTCACACAGTCTACCCACCTCTTTTGAAAAAAAAACTGTTATAAATTGAAACTCTTGCCTTTTTCGCTCTCCCTTTCTGTATTTTCTATTTTTAAAAACCTAACTATTATTTTTCTTAGCGGCACAGTAACAGCCACAGTCGTTCTTGTCTTCTGCTGTCTGCAGCTGAACACAGTCATCATCACCATCAAGCGCCAAGCAGGAACGAACCATTTCTTGCAGGAACGAGCCATTTCATGCAGATCCAGGGGGTTAAGGGAAAATATGGATGTGTGTGTTTTGGTCTGGGAGGGGAAACTTTAAATTTTTACTGCTAAAAACAATCTTCAAAAATACAATACGATGAATTTTGAAATTGACAGGGCCCCCAATTTTTTATTTTTATTTCAAAGAACAAAAACTGAATAACTTGTGGAAGGGCCCTTGTTGGTAAGGGGCCCTTAGAATTGTCATAACTTCACCCTCCCCTCCCAAACCCCTATACGGCACCTCTGGGTATGGATTAATGAGAAAAAAAAAATTACACAAAAGTGTTTCATTGTAAAGGTTTGTTGCAACCTGAAGTGTGAAATAAACTTCAGTGGAGTTTTAAAACGAAATACTGTATGTGCATAGGTTCATTGTCTGGTTGAACGATATGTGTGCCCAGTTGATTTTTTTTTTTTTTTTCGGGGGAATTTTATTGTAATCCATAGGGGAACCCAGAAAATCTTTGTTACTCACTGATTTCACCAAAATCTTCCACTTTCCCACATTTGATGATGTTAGGGCAGTAAGTAGCATGTGTGGGTTTACTGACCTGTGACATATAACCAGGCAGGTTGGACACATACAGTACCGAGCTGCTGCTCTCACCACTGACTGATCTGTCATCTGTCAACACACACAAACACACAATTCAAACAGATGAAACACAAATGATGTCTAAGTAGCTGTGGTTAATGGCCTACTGTCGGCTGTGTCTACTGCCGGTCCTGGCAACTGTAGCTCCTCCTCAGCATCGTACCATGCCTCACTAAAGCTCACCTCCTCAAAGCCTGTGCGGCACAAAAACAGAAGAACATTCAGCTACAGTTATGGTTCCATCAGCTGTGCAATGGTTCTGCTCACCCATTTGCTTAACCAATCGCTCTTTGGGTACAAGAGCTGCCGCTCTCTTATCCTCTTCATCTTCCTTGAGGAGCAGTTTGAGTTTATGGAGAGGAAACAAACAGTATTTAGGGTTAGCTGCTGCTGCTCCATGGAGCACATTGTGGTGTTTGCTGTAATCACACCTGGCAGCTCTGTCTGTCCCCATCAGGACCTCTGCTGTCTCCTGCTCCCACATGCTTCTTGGTCCCCTGGATGGGACTTAGCATAGAGGAGTACTGAATATATTAGCCAACAAGAATTGCACTCCAAACAATCTTTGCATCTTTCAGTGTATGAATATTGCACACATATTACGATGACATAGCCTTATATTTTGGAGTCTTAGCTGCAACTAGTGATTATTTTATTAATCAATTCTACTGATTATTCTGATGATTAATCTGATTTTAAAAATAGCAAACATTTGATCAAATCCTAACGTTAACATGTGAACATGTTACTGAACCTTTCTGCTCAATTTAATGCTAATCTGGTGATTAAGTTTTTCTTTTGTTTGTTTTTAATGGAAAATTTATATTTAATACAACTTTGTCCTAATTACTGCTCTGATAATGGTGTTCTTCTAACAAATTACCTTTTATTGCAACCTTTATACTCTAAAAAATCAATTACTAAATTAGTTGATTATTTCTCTCATCAATTAATCACAAGTTATTTGAAGTATCGCTTTAGTCCCAGACTACAGCATCTCCATGATGAGGGATTTTTGAGAAGCTCACTAGAAAATCACCTGCTGTTTTTCCTTCATGGACATTATTAGCTGAAGCTCACCATGTAAGAGGCCTTGTACAAATATCTGCCTCACACAGGGCCTTTTTACCAGAATCGAGAAGAAATAATTCAATTGACTTCCTAATTAAGTTTGCAGCATCTCACTGATTGTTGAACTGGAACTCCAACAACTCCACTTACCAAGAAGGAGACTTTCCCAGCAGGCCACCAAGGAACTAAGCAAAAACAAAGTTATTGTGGAAGGTTCTCAAACCTAGACATCTGGGCTCTTGGCTGGGAGTTGTGGGTAACCTCCCACCTGTTCAGGGACGTAACATGCTCCTGCCGTGATCTTCTCAGACTCCACATACAGAGGACTCAGCTCCTCCAAAGGAACCCCCATCAGGATCTGGTTCTTCATCAGGTTATAGTCAGTTTCCAACTTCTGCAGGATCTTCACAAGGTTTGGTGGCGGGTCTTCAGTTCTGCAGAGACGTGATGGATTTTTCTAGAAAGTTTTTAGTGCAAACAAAACTAGATTAATTGGCCTGCGGGTTCCTCACGTTGCTGTGGACAGGTGTCCCTCAGCAGATGTGTAGTAGAGCCTCCAGACGTGCTGCCTGCACATCTCATACTGCAGGGTGAGGAGGGTCAACTCTGCCTTCTGGGCACGCTCCTTACAGCCACAGTCCATTCTCGGAGCAGCCGACACACTGCCAGGGCTGGAACATGCATTCAGGGGAACACGCATCAACTGGGGCCTGCTATAGCAATGCTGAGGAGAGCAATACATTGGCTTGCAGGAGGCACCTATTGTTCTCCACCTAATAATCAGCAGTCTCTATGTTTAGTTTTCCTCACTCCCAAAATATATACATATATACTAAAATGTGTGGCTCAATGCTAAGTGTGTGCTATTGCTAGTGTTAGCATTTCCCATTGCCAAGGCAAGGCAATTAGCAAAAACAATTGAGAAAAGAGCATGGTGGGATACTGGCATAAGACATAGACTCCATGCTTGTGATAGCACAAATACTACTTGTAGTGTCAACATGCTACTAATAGCCCACAGGCTAATAATACCATTTAAGCCAACATTAGCTTTTAGCTCAATTTTATATAAATATTATTTACATACATGTGCCACACACTGGACGTAGGGAGTTGGTTGGGTAAACAAACTCTTGCCTAAGATCAGAAGGCTGCTAGTGATCAGTGGCAAACTGCTGGTGGATGTTTAGTGTCAGAAAGCTGACGTCGTTGTTTCTCCCTACATCCAGTGGGTGGCGCAGGTTGCTATAATTGATAGTAGCCACTAGAAGGAAAAAAACGCACTCACTACAACACTTTCATTCTATTGACACTGGTTGCCAGGCGACTGTGCTAAAAGGCGTTTCAAAGGAGAGCAGAGAGTTCGAGCAGAGACTAAGTCTGAGCTCAAGGAGAAATTCTGAGTACAAGCGTTACATGTTTTGAGAAGACAGATGTGAAGTCCTGCTTTCAAAATAAAAATGTAAGCAGAAGTATCGAAAGTTTTGAGAACAAGAGACATGAAATCCTGCTTTCATACTAAAAATGTGTGCTCTTGGATTATGGCAGAAAAATTCCCCCATATAAAACGAGTTGCTAGGGGAACAGAACAGGGATAAACGAGGAGTCTGTGGAGTTACAATAACAAGGAATTCAGACCAACGCGTTTAAGTTCTATTTCAAATAGATCACAAGTGAATTATTTACATGTGATGAGCAAGGGTTTAAAAGTATGATCTATCCACTTTAATACAAAAAACAGTGGCCTGCTGGTGGACCACCATTGGTGGTCTGCGACTAGCTGGTGGTCCACAACTACTGGGTCTAGCATGTTTTCTGTTTCACATCACCTTTCTAACACATTCTACCACACAACAGGCATTTGGGACCACCAGTTCTTGCGCCTACAGATTACCTTTTGTTCTTCTTCTTTGGTTCCTGGTGCTCTTGAATCATCTGGAGTTTGATCAACTCCTGAAAGTAAAGAGAAGGTGAGAAACTATCTACAGAAGTCCTAACTAACATGAGGTTCCAACCTTACTTCAGCCAGGTAGTCCAGATCAGACATTTGAAGCTCAGTCATGATGTTATGTTCGGATGTGTTTGGACCTTCAGTTTGGGTCCGCTTTGCTGTGCAGCTCTCTACATCAGTATTCACTGCAGCGTCACAGCTGGGTGCACAGGGAGCAGTGACGGTAAACTTCTCTGCAGTGCACTTCAGCCTGTTGGCTGCTGGAAGGTCACCCAGCTGAATTGGAGCCCCAGCATTCTGCAGAGCCACACTGTTGCCTGCCAAGCACACCAGGCTGCCCCCATCATCCTTGATGGGGAAATTGAACTGACCCCTTTCATCTTCAGAGTGCCGTCCGATCTCCACATGACTGACTCCTGTTTTCTCGCCACCGAGCACAATGTTTTCTCCTGCAGCACCTGTAGAAGGAGGAGCCTGCTGGATCTGAGCTGTGTGGCTGGTGCCCTCCTCTGAACGCTGTGTGAGCTTCGTGGCGTCCAGTCTTGGCTGCTGTGAGGACCCGCTGTTTTCCACTAGACTCGTTGACCTGTAATATGAAAACATGTGACAGCTCCATTCAGCCAGAATTAATCTCCTACTCAGAAATTTTACCGTATCTTCATTGCCCTTGAAAAACTAGGTCACATTTTTATTAAAACGTCACACTGTCTGTGAAAACCAGCAGAAACAAATATATCAGTTTAATAATTAAAAAAAATAGTTTCAATCTTAATGAATCGAAAAAGTTGTTAATTTTCAATAAAATTAAGTGAGAGAAAGGGGAACTGATGAGATAAAACAGACATGTCATGGTTAACATGATCACAGCAGGTCATTTTGAAAGTCATGCCTGGAACAGGATGGTTGCAAGTTTCAGTAAGTTAAATTTAACTACTTATAAAACCATTAGGAAGAAATATAAAATTGACACAATATATTAGCAGAAACATTCAATTTAACATTTTAACTAAGAAATATTTTGTTTCAATTAGTTACCAAAGAAGATTCCAGTTTATTAAAAAAAAGTGTTAGTAAAAGAATCAAAACAGTTCTTTTAACCCAAATAAACATAACACTATTGCATGTCTATATACAATCGGACTATATGTCTGAGCTCTTCCCTTTTAGCAGAACTCTCAGTTTCAAGGCTTTTGTTGGGCACGTTTTTGTTTGTACTAAGGATAAACTGGAAAAAAAAAAAAGATCCAATAAACATTAATATTTATTATTTATTTAGTCTTCCTGTTCTCTCAACCAATTGTACTCATTTTCTGCTGTCACTCCATGCCGGGTTTTTTATATTTAAGAAGTTATGAGGCATGAAGGTGACACCTGAAACTGTGGTGATGTGCCTGGATGGTGGAGGCTGCCCTTTGGCTGCATGCTGCCAAGTCCTCAGGATTTCTTCTCTGTCTGGATCTTTCTAAGTACATGTTGAATGGCACCGCTGCACTGATGATTCTGCTGTGCGGTTCAGACACTGATGAACCCTACAAAACATAAAACATCCTGCACTGTCTGACTACCAACTTTGGCTGCTTAGCATGCAAAACCTGCTCTCCACTCCACTCACCCTGTGTTGGTTCAGTGTGTGTGTGAGAGGGAGGCTGTAGGCCATCTGGTGGACCACGGCGTTGTCACAGGCCTCCTCACACAGTTGACTTTGAGATCTTGTCACACTGTTAGAAAAGCTGGTCTGGGGTAAGTTTTCCCTTGGGTCACCGTGAAGCATCTTGAACATCTGCAGACACGATTCTGTAGTGGAAGTGAGGGGGAAAACCCTGGACTGATTAGTTGAAGGGGGAACCTTCTGACAGGTCAACCACAACCTAAATTTAAAAAAAAGTAGTGGAAGTTTTTCTGCACAAAAGATCCAGACCAACAGGGGAAACGCACTCTGGTCCATTTAAATCAGACCAGACGTGGTGGGGGTGAGTACACCCTTAAATCCTGTTTAGTTATTAACATCTGCTTCTTGCTGAAGGTGGCAACAGCTTTTCACTGCGTTATGCACACATCAGTACTAATAGCTGATATTTTTATCTATAGAGACGTAGTTTCTACATCTTCAGTGGAATTTCACCAACCTTTGGCTGACCTTGATTCCTAGCCCTCATCATTAAAGATGCAGCAGCAGACCGGTTTAGGTCATACCAGTCTCCCTTTAGAGTCAATTTCACAAAACTGAACAAAAAAGAGGGCCAAGAACTGAACCTTGAGGAACACCACAATAAAGAAGTGGCAAAATGGACTTACAGTTTTTTTTGTAAGAACACAGAAAGTTCTGTCCTCCAGGTATGACCCAAACCAGTCATCTTTAATCCCCACCCAATGTTCTGACCGAGATATTAGAACACTGTGGTCGACATCTTTCAGGTGCACACCTGACATAAATGAACGGGTGATGAACAGGCTTCTGCAGCAAATGATAGCTGCAGAGGAGGTCAAGTCATTTAAATGAGATGTGCTGGGACAAAGACATCAAATCCAGGGCATTGGTCCCGGAGGACCAGGGTGTGGGAGCCATTGCATTGCACAATCAGGTCAATCATCTGAATGTTGCCTTTGGTGTCCTGCATTAACCTGGTTTGGCTACAGAATCAGAAGACCAGAGTATGCCACATTACCACATCTGAAGTCCTGTGATCCAGGTCTGCAAAACCTGAAAACAAAGTTTCAACACAAATTGTTGTTAACTGAACTCCTCCACAGAGCCCAGAGCTTCATTTGCTGCTTCACCGTGTGACTTACAAGTTCTGGTTGCCTGTAACTGTGCACTGGACACAACTTCCAACTTTAGCTGTAGAGAATGAGCAATGTTAGATGGTGGCAAAGCTCTAATCAGCTGCACAGATCCACAAACTCACGCTTCAAATAAACATGACCCTGAGAAAGCTCCAACCCAGGATGATTCTGTAGGAAGTAGTGAAGGCCTCCCTCATCTGAAGAAGAAAACAAAACATCAGACAAAATCTTTTGAAACACACATGAGAGGCTGGACAGACAGGCTTCATATGGAGAGACATCATCACAGTCATCTGCATAATAATGAAAAAAAGATGTCATGGTTTCTCAAAATTAACCCTAAAGAGAGAGGATGCAATGAAAAAAGGAGAGGGTCAAGAACTGGATCTTGAGGGACACCAAAGTAGAGAATATGACTTTAGATTTTATGTTTGAACACAACGAGTTCTGCAGCTATGACTAAATCCAGTCAATGCTGCACCTTTAAAACCCAACCCAATGTTGGAAGATATTAGAACATTGTGTTCAACAGGATCACAGGTGCTTGTTCAGATCTATCTCATTGCGAGCTCAGATTTGTGTGACAGATATAACACTAATTAGTTGAGCAATATGGACAAACCAGATGGACACGGAAGTTTTTGAGCACAACTGTGAGATTTCCACTATGCATTCATCACACATGACCTGGGAGATTGATGATAGTTTGACTGTCATTCAAAGACAGTCAAACTTCTGATAAAAACTTTGAACATGCTATAGTTGTGTGTGATTTTTGGTTGTATGAAGAGTTTTAGAAGTTTTACTTCCAAAACTCTAGTGCAAAACTCGAGTGCATTATGTTGGTGAAGCAAAGAGTTTTCAGAAGTTGGCATTGTAATGAGATTTGTGTGAAAGGGATTGGCAAAAACTAAATTCAAAGCCAACTGTCATCTTAACATTTGCAGTTTTGCTAGGTGAGACAACTCATGGTTGGGCTTTTCCAGGTTGCCTTTGCATATTAAAAAACATTTGTTTTCTGCATGCAGGTGTATGAACGGTGATGATGAGGTATCTTCATAAGACTTTACGTGCAGACGATGTCTGGCGGCCCGGTCTGTACCTTCAAGGGACCAAAATTAGACATTCAAAGACGACCCAGAAAATGTTATCATAGTTATTTTTTCTGCTGATCCTCTAAACCGACAGAAAAGGCTGTGCTATGCCACTCTGACGAGATGCGGCACACCAGACGGGCTTCCCGCTCATACCCAGGATGATGCTCCGGTGTCTTCCGCTGACAGACTGAGATACCGCGCCCCTGTTCACCAGGTCTAGAACTGACCTGTGCAGAGAGCAGAAACAAACCTTCACGTCTATTCCTTATGAGCATAGAAAGAACAATATGGCTTTACCTGCTTAGTAGGAGCTTTCGGCTCTCCCCTGTAAGCAGAAACCACATTTAGTTGGATAATAGGACACAAACTAAACGACAGATCTTTACAATCTCCATGGTATTAGCAAATTACTTTTAGCCCGCCTCGTGACTTTAGGAACTTACTCGTGTTCGAATGTTCGCAAAGATAGTATGGAGGCGTCGCAGACTGTGTCATCGGTTGAGGCAGCGCCGACACGGCGGGACAGTCCACCACCCTGTAGACCGACCGGGGATTAGGCTCCTCGTAGTACACCGTGGCGGCTGGACCGGGCCAACTGGCCAGACACACAGCCGAGGGATGGTTCGTCAGCAGTTGCAGGCCTGCAGGGCTGGAGGTCCTCACTGTGTCTCTCTTGGCGGTCAGCATCATTACCGGTTTAAAACCAAATCAATTTGGCGTTAATTCTACCTTTACTGTAAAGGCTAACTCTTGTCACCCGATGTTTTGTCCTTGTAAAAAACAATATATATATATAAATTGAAAATAGCTGTTTAAACTTGCAGCAGCCTAACCCTTCAATTTCAGCTTGAAAGCTAAAGCGAGGTTGGTCACGTGATCACACCGGTGTGACCTACTTATCAGTTAATGAGGAAATGCCTGAGGTCCAGATGGGCACCAGTATTCTGGTGCCCATCTGGTTCCGTTGGGGCCAGAAATATTAGGCGTCAAGTTTTGAGATCCTTTTGAGAAAATAACCTAAATACCAGAAATAGCTATGAGAAAAGCATATGCATAAATAAAAGCATTTTTTTTGTCTGTAATTTTGCATTATGCCACCTTGTAGCTCATCCAGCAAGACTGCTTGTAAGCCACCATAAGGGAGATCTGCATTTTGTTGTGAACCTTTTTGTTTGGAGCAATTCAACACAGAATCAAAACATATTAGAGCAGCCTTTGTCCTCGTCTCCCACGCTGCGCACACTGCATTCAGAAACAGAGCTTCTGCTGCAGTGTGGAACAGGATGTTGGTCTGCTGCAGCACCTCTATGTGCTCTGCTGAGGGGCCAGTTCTCTGCTGATGTGACTGATCATACAGATAACACTGAATCCAACAAAAATAAAAGTTTGTCTCCTACACGTGCTTGTGTTCATCAGCAATGAGAAGAAGCCGTAGCTGCAGCTGATGACTGATTGTATTGAAGCAGGGCTTTTGGTAGTTTGCTTTATTTGAACCCACAGGTGAGTGTTAACTAGAGTTGGGCAGCAGCTACTTGTATTTACTTAGTTAAATTTACTTCAATAAGGTTTTGGGTGGGAAATGTGTGTTTTTTTACGATGCCATACATTTTACTTTTACTTAAGTATCACTACTCTTACTTAAGTAAGTACTTAAGTACTACTCATAGGATTTCTCTGAGGGGAACTTAACTGAATGAAGAGCAAGCTTGTTCTAACCAAAAATTCACCAGATACTCACCTGCAGGTTTTGTTAGTTTCATATAAAAAGATATTGATTTGGGAAAATGTTTCTTTAGCTAGTCTCTGTCTGGCAGATGATTTAATTTCTGATGATTAAATTTTGAAATGTTTCATAACATCAGTCAAAAAGTATTTCACCAAATACTTTGTTCTCTTATTTCAGTCATTTCTTGGACGGCTGCTTTTTTACTTGAGTAAAAATATGTTGAAGTACTGATGCTCTAACCTAAGTACATTTTTTTTTTGGTTCTCCTCTGGTGTTAACACAATGCCAAAGAGAAAAAACACCAGCGATGACATTCGACATGTAATTACTGCTGTCCAATCTCAGAGGGTTCTATCTGGCCAATCCCAAACTATCCATGATGTCAACCTGAGGAAATATTCAGGGCAGGACTGGATGTCATACGAGGCGACAATGGGAGGATGCCAAGTAGAATAACCTCTTCTCTCCAGCATGACTTTCATTTTCAAAGTGACCTCTGAGGAGAGGTGAAGAGAGACTCTCAATTTACCAGTTGATCTATGTTCTCATCCTCACTTGGTCACAAAATTGAGTTTATGACTGAAAGAAGTTTCTGGATGCAGCTGACTGGGATGTGTTTCCTCCGCCGGATGTCTGGTCTACACAGGAGGTTAGTCGCCTTCCTCAAGAGATGTTTTGTACAGCGATTGGTAAGCAGTTGCTGCGAAAGGTGTTTCTACAGGCTTTTGAAAGCTGATATGAACTTTTATCCAATTCTTTTTCTATTTACAGTTGGGTTTTTGTCTTAAGTAACCACATTGCGAAATCTTTTGCGTGTTTTCCCTGCTGAATTTAGAGTTCAGTAATTCTTGAACCTCAGAAATGAGTGTTGCACTAAGATGTGAGCAGGAATGAGAAATGTCCACTAGATGGAAGCCTCGTTCAGCCCACAACAAATCTGTGTCAAAAGAAAATGTTGAAATATATAAATATCATGTGGGTGGTACATGTGTTTTTGTAAGATCTCAGTGATGCCTCAGAGTTCAGGTCTCACTAGGGTCCTTCATATTGTGTGAACAGAGAGCTGGAGAGAGTTCATATGTTCTCTTCCCGTGTGTGAGTCTCCTGGTGTTTCTGGAGGAAATGTGTGAAACCACGTTATTGTGGAGCAGCCCCGTTTTTCTTGGTGAATCAGTGGTTCTCCTGGTCATGTGATTTAATCTGTGCTGTTAAATTTGTGGCTTTATGCTGAGTCAGCATTGATTATGTGCTGGTTTATTTTCCTTTAATGATCTGCAGACCTAAACCTTCAACCAGAATGTGTTTCCCATCATAATGCACTGACAGGTTCTGCCAGGCCTGGACTTAGAGACCAACTTAAGAAATTTCAAACCTTTTTGACTTGACAATATCTGTCCATTCTAGAGGTAAAAGTTTCTTAAATTCACGTTGTGGGAACATCTCTTGTCCACAGCCTTCTTCTGTCAGTTTTTTTTTTTTTTAAATTTAGTTCTGGGGTCTAGCTACATCATCCAAAACTTTAGTGTTCTTCTCTTAAATGATTAACATTGTATTCATCTGAATTAAAGTAAAGACATGTATTTACTCTCTGAGTGTCTGATGTTCTGTGCTGTTTTTGTGTCAAACATAACTTTTGGGATTATATACCAAAAGGTCAACTTTGGGTAAAAACAAGCTTTTGAAATGTTTTGGGAGATTTTAGCCAGGTGTTTTCTTCAGAAGAAAAGGCTTCTCCTACTCTTCAGTAGGAGAATAGGGGATTGTTGTCACATGTTGGTATGTGTTGGAATCCCTGCAGCTCCTTCCATGTTACTGTCAGTCTTGTGGCAGCCTCCATGGATGCATCTGAGAAAAACTGGATTCTCTTTAGGTATTAGAGAGCTGAGCAAGACTTGAGACTTGACTTGGTGCTTTTCCTCAGTGACTGTGACCATTGGGTGAAAAGGGGCGGAGGGGGTGGAGGGAGGGCACACCTTGGACAGTTTTACTGGTCAATGTCAGACACAGAAAAATAACAGCTATGTCACAAATAGGTAGAGGAGAGCTTGACTGTGAAGACCAGTCCGGTCTTTACAGTCAGGTGAAGACTTGACTGCTTCACTTGAAGAAGGTGTGATCTTAAAAAACTAGCAGATGACTAGGCCTGACCTTCAAGGTCATAGGAGTCAGCTCCACCCACACAGGAGAGCTTTTACACAGATGCTGAGGAGCAAACACCGCCCAGGATCTGGTACTTGAAGCATCTTAGAGACGAGGTGGACCGTCCAGCTTTTCGTACTTTGAAAACTACCTCAGTTAAACCTGCAGTCATAATGGACCACTTCTGTTGAAATATTTGCTTTTTTGATGACAGAAACATATTATACCAGCAGCAGAATTCAGCTTCTATGCACCACAAATCTGGAACAAACTTCCTGAAACACTGAGTTCCAAAAAACCTCACCTATATAGATTTAGAACATTGACCAGCTTATTTGATGTGTACTGATTGTTTTGATGATGACACAATGATGCAATGTCAGTTACACAATTGTTGACTGTATGCACTTTGAACTGCCTTGTCGCTGAAAGGTGCTATACAAATAAAAGCTGATTAATTGTAGAGTAGCATTACTGAGAACTTGTCCATATCAGAACCCAATGTATTCCAGGTATTACATTGATGCAGAAAGTAGCAAATACCAATATGATAATGCAATAAATATGCAAAACAACACATGATGTCAATAACAAGAACCTCGGCCTTTTATTGGTCCGTCTAAACTGGATCTGAAGCCCTCAGTCATCAGTGTTCAGAGCAGATGGACAAACGCTCTAATAAAATATTTGTATTTGTTGTGAGTGCTGGCAGAAGCTGTGCTCACACACAAACACACAATATGAGGGCAGGACAGCTCCCCAGAGGGCACTAAAGGGCCTTTCATAATATTTCAAGGCACTCTGCTCTCTCAATCAATGGCCGCTGCCTTCCAGGCAGCATTACTGGAGCCCACAGCTCGGCTTTTCCTCTCTGTGGTTTGATAAGGCACTGACTCATCAGCAGGCAGAGTGCTGTGGCCGTCAACACACTTTGATAGCCTATCAGATGCCATCATGTTCTTCACTTCATGACTAACTGAAGCAGCAGTGGTGTTACAAGCCAGGCTCTGCAGCTGCAGGGCAGGAGTTCTGGGGAGTCAGAGGGAAAACATCACAAGATGCCTGCTGAAGGGCCACAGGATTCGCCTCGGCCCTCAGCTGCTGTTCACATTACAACAAATACACATGCAAACACAATTCTTCACAATTTGTGAAGGAGAAATGACACTGGGTTTCTGCACTCAGATTTTGGCTAAATTAGAAATTTTCCCTCAATCCCAGTTAGCAATATTCCACTGGAAATCCCATATTCAGTCATTTTCTGACATTTTCCATCTCAGTCAGTCTCATCATGATTTGCGGTGAAGAAGTGGTGAGGAAGACGCTGAGGAACCAGGTTGGACTGAAGAAAAATTATTTGTTCGTCCAGGAGCACAAAGTCCAAAATCCAAAAATCCAGGCAGCACAGATGAGCAGAAGGCTAATGCTCACTACTGGTACAACTGGTACCAATGAATAACTGACAGCTTGACAAGACAGATTTGACAAGGACCCAATAAGGAACAAGGAAAACAGGAGGGATTAAATAAACAGAGGGTAATCAGGGAAACAAGACACAGCTGGGAACAATCAAGGGGTAGACAGTAAATTAACTGAAAAGACACAGAAACCCAAATTAACAACAGAGAAAAACCCAAATCCTCACAGACCTTGCCTTAAAGGCTCCATCATTTCTGATCACTTTCAGATTTACTTCAGAAGCTGCCATATTTTGCACTCTGTTTTTTTCTTCTAACATCTGCCCAGACATTTAATCAAATTAGCGTCAAAACAATATAACATCAAATGATGACTCACTTCCTATCAATGTATAGAATTTGAGTAAAAATAATTGAATCATATTTAATAAATCAGAATGATGCATTCCAATGAGACTTGTCAGATTAAATGCAAGATTTGAAAATAACCTTTAAGCAGGTATTAAATTAACTTTGCATTTCTGTATTAAAAATGTTTTTATTGGCCTGATGTGATCTTATAATCTTAAACGTTGGTTTTCCCCTTTTCCCAACTGTAATGTGCACACCTACAACAAAAGGCAATTTAGACAATCAAACCAGAACTTCCTTCCACTTCAGTTCTGCTCTACCTTGTGTGGGTCTATCTCTTAAATCCAGTGATTTCTGCATCAACCTACAACGTTTAGATATGTCTCTTGTGCTACAGGCTTGAATTCAATGGCTAAACTGCCTCAGCAGTATGCAGTCAACTCTAGAGAGCTCTGCTAAAGAGTTGATGTTGGAGCCAGGTGCCCTGAAGCACAGACATCGTAGTAGAACTCCGGATCTTGGGGACTGAGAGCACTGCCTTCAATCCAGAGGTGGGCGGTAACTTTATTTGCCTTTCTGGCCAGTAAATATGTATTTTTTACTAACTATTTTGATGAGCTAATGCTGGTAAAATTTCTGGATACTCTCTCCAATACAAGTAAGTTAAATTAAGAAAGAACAAACACATTGTAACCAAAACGTCTGAGACTTAAAGCTACAGTTTGTTTTGAAATCTGACTTTTCTAAAGTTGTTTTCTGTCTGCTGAGCCTGTTGGGTTATTTCCAGATCAATAAAACACAGTAAACACTACATGTTGTTGTTGGTACTACATTACCTTGTCCCTACATACTACATGGTGTAAGTATTAATTGTAAAGTTTAATATTAAAAAAGTGTTTTTGAAAGTATTTGAGAGTTATAACAGCAGTGTTATAACTTGTTTGTTTCTTGTCGCTCAAAATCAAGAGTTGCTTCTTTTGATGAAAGGGAGAAAGTTTAGTGAACCATCTCTGCCCTTTTCAAGTTAGTGTCTAACTTCAGCCTCTGAAACTGCTGCTATCAGAACAGATTACTCTTTAACCTCCTTCTACACCCGCACTTGTCTTTTGATACTTTAATATTTATAGCTTATTCTATGCTCTCACTCAACTCATTCATATTTCATTTGCTTCCAAACATGTTTGGCCCTTTTTGTTGGCTTTATGGTGCTATTGGAGATAAAAACAAGGTACAAAAGTGCATCAAAGTAACTAAACAAGATCTTCTTGCCCCTCAGAGTCCGACGCCGTGTGAGCCAGGCATGAAACTGAACTTATCCTCCGCAGTTGGCCCACCAGACGTTGCTCTACCACAAAGAGTAATCATTTACCCAGAAATGCATGAGCAGCGGTGAGGAGAGGCATGTGACACAGAAATCAGGCAGGTCAGACCCGAGGAGTCAGTCAGCTGACTGCTGGCAGGAGGAGGAGGGTCAAAAGACGAAACAACAGCTCTACAGGCAGTGAAGCATCAAGGAGCTTTTATTGTACCCAGTACAGATCATCAGAAACTCAGCAGTGTAAGAAACACATTGTGAGGGGGGAGGGGATGAAGGGAGAGCCTGTACAAACACAGATCCTTTGATGAGATCATCATCCACCTCTGGTAGATTTCTGGGCTTTTCCACTTTCTCACAGTTTAAAGCAGCAGTATGTAACGTTTATAAATAATGTGTTCTTTTTACATATTTGTTAAAACTATCACCATGTCGTGACAGTTTGACATGAGACGGAAAATATTTTTTTCTTTGGACTTGCTGTCATCTATAGAAACATACTGTTCTGTCAGGAACAGCCAGTCAGACCCAGGAGGAGGGTCTTAGCGCTGTCAATCATTCTCTCCTTTGCTCTGCTTGTGATGAATGCTAAGACTAGTTAGCATGGCCAGTGATGACAGTGGATAAATGGTAAGTTGTCTTTCTGCCATTAGCAGATTGAGCAGCAAGTAGATGAGGATGATCAACAGCACTCCTCCTGGATCTGATTGGTTGATTTTGGTTGGAGTGGTGCATTTCTTCAGACAGCAACAGTATCTCAGGGAGGTGGAGGAGATCAGTCTTTTCACATCCGTCTCAAACTACACTGACATTACATAGTAACAGTAAAAAAAACAACATATTTTTGTAAAAGTTACACATTGTAGCTTTAACAGCTAAGCAACATGTTGACATTCAGCCTCCTACCTAAAGCCCAACAGCAGTAGTAGCAACATCATTACAGACTGAACTGTACAGCTTGAATTTAAATCAGAACCAATGCAGCCTCATAGAAAAAATATATATACTTTATGTAAGTTTGTCTTTGCCTGAATTCCGAAAAAAAGAGCATATAAACAGATTTCTTTGTCCAGATCCAGTAAAGAGATATGTCAATAGAGTGGTTCCAGCAAGCAGAAAGATGGAGGTCCACAGAGGGTTCCCAGAGGACTTCGGTGCCCCCACGACCCAGGTTGTGTTTGCATGCAGCGCCCTAATGCCCCTGCCATACTGGCGCATCAGAGGAACAACCAACACGTCAAGCACCCAGACAGATTAGGGGAAAGAAAGGAACCATCTTTATTGGACATGAGATGTTCCCACAGTGATGGCGTGAACCACATACACACACTGGAGTTCAGCATATTAAAATCTCTTACATAGACATAAAGAACATTTACAGAGTGGAGCTGAGGTCCGGACAGACGAGAAAACAGCCAGCATGTGAAACGGTGTTCTACTATCTACAGAATGTCTGTCTTTGCGTGAATTCAAGCCCTTTCGCTGATCTTGGATTTTGAATGTGGAGACATGAAAACAGGGAACCCAGAAAGGCCACTCTAGACAGGACAGAGCTGTGATTGGCTGCTTCCCAGGAAAACAGATTGTCACAAAGTCAGACGGACAACCACTCCCGCGGTCTGTCAGTCCTCTCCAAAATGGTGGCCTTTGACTTTTTCACTGTTCGGTTTCCGTGGCAACGACAGCCCTGGCTTTGCAGTGCAGAGCTCTGGAGCTACAGAGTCCAGTTCTCCCTCCCCTCACTGCCGCAGGTTCCTCTGAGCTTTCGGAGGCCTCAGAGAGATTTTCCAGGGGGCAGAGGTCAAACAGAGATCATTCCCTCCAGGCATCTCTGCAGGTTCCAGCTGTTGATTTTTCAGAGCTGGTATGAGGGAAGCATTGGGAGTGTCTGCATGTACGAGTGTGTTGTGCATCCGGACACGTGCAAGTCCGCTAGTAGCCATAGCCGTCAGGGAAAGGCAGGGCGGCGCACTGCTCCCCGGCCTCCAGGAGGTAGGCGGTGGCATCGTCATAGTGGGTGAGGGGGACGGTGTCGTCCTCCAGCCCCGGCAGGCCGTCCATGTCCGCCTTCAGGTTGGGCCGCTGGTTGTCGGGAAACGCCATGGAGAACAAAGCCTCGGGATCACACACAAACTTGTAGACATACCGCTCACCCGCCACCTGAGGAGGATCACATGTTGGGTGTGAGCAAAAAGAGACACCAACTCCTCAGTAGAAATGTGATTCTAGCAGGAAACTAGTGATGCACCCATACACTTTTTTCACTTCCGATACAGATATCTGAGGCTTAGTATCAGCTGATCCAATGCAGAAAGACAGTCCAGAATTGACTTAAAACTTTTCTTTTTTTTTTAAACAGAGACATAAATTAATTGAATTAGAAATTTACTTGATAACTCTGTACCAGTACGGCACACTTAAATACACCAATAGTTTTGCAAGCTTGTACTGGGTACAAACATGTAAAAGCAACACAGCTTTAATTTGTTCAGTCAGTGCAGCTGGAAGTAGAGCAGCCAATGTAAAATAAATAATAATAAAGACCTGAAAAACCAACAGGTTGACTATCTACATGATAAAAACAAAAAGTCATGCAACGTAGAATCAACAATTGAAACAATACATTTAGTCAAAGTGCCATCATTAAATTCTTAATCCTTTAAGTTTCAAAAGCAAATCCAAACAGGTGGGTTTATAATCTAGATTTAAAGGCACTAAGTGTTTAAGCAGGTTTGCAATATTCTCAAAGTTTGTTCCAGATTTATTGTACACAGAAGCTGAATGCTCAGTTCAGTTACTACTGGATGAGTGCATCTCTACAGAAAACTCAAGGATGGGAAGATTGAAAAACTGGAGCAAAGAGAGAAGAAAAAGGAACGTGCCTTTACCTTCTGCATGATGCCCTTCTCGTAGTAGTAGCGCAGCGAGCGGCTCAGCTTGTCGTAGTTCATGGCGGGTCTGTTTTTCTGAATGCCCCAGCGACGAGCCACCTGACACACACCACCGGGACACAAACACACACACACGTAAGAATCGGGCGTTGGCACGCATAGGGACAAACATGGCAGCAGGAAGCAGGCACCGACCTCCTCAGGCTCGATGAGTTTGAACTCCATGCCACGACCGGTCCAGGCAATGAAGTGTCCGTTGGCTGGGTCGTCCAGCAAGGTGACGAGGAACTGCCAGAGCTGCAGGGAGCCGCGGCGCTGGTAGGGAGGGCCGTCGCGGTAAGCAGACGGCTCCTGCTTTATTTTCCCTGCAAACGAAGGAATGAGTGAAGGACAGGAGATGGACAAGATGAGGCAGAAGGAAGAAAAAGAAAAAGGCAAGTGTGAATCAGAAATGTTCTGCATCTCAGTTTGGTGAGACATTCCTACCAGATGGACAACAAAGTGCACTGGCTGGTCATTATGCACAGAGCCGTGTTCATCACTAACCATCAAGTTACAACTACTTCCAAAGACTAACGCAAAGA
Organism: Poeciliopsis turneri; assembly: GCA_922788865.1. Classification (NCBI taxonomy): domain Eukaryota; kingdom Metazoa; phylum Chordata; class Actinopteri; order Cyprinodontiformes; family Poeciliidae; genus Poeciliopsis; species Poeciliopsis turneri. The sequence continues at coordinate 664,599 of CAKLNU010000337.1, forward strand.
AGAACATTATTCTGAGATGGAGGGAAATTATACATGATTTTCATTATAGTAGCAAAACTAATTTACAAATTAACAGTCTGTAATCCAATATATCTTTGTTGATCATAAATTTTAAATCATAATATTAATATAATATATTTTTCAATTCTTATTGTGATACATCTGAATGTACAGATGGAGTGTACATTCAGGCTAAAAATAACACATTTAAATGTTACTTGGCATGCTTGTTTATCTGATTGGCTGCCAGTCAAATTTATCAAGAAACCTTTCCCCTCATGGTAGTTTAGTTATTGGGAAATGGGGACATCAGAAGAACCATCCATCAGCCCTGAGGAACTCCTGGCTGATTAAAATCAGAAGGTATCAGGCAGCAAAAGCAAGAAAACACAATCTAAAAGTTGGTGTTTCTTTACATATTTTGTAGCTTTCTCTGTGGTTTGCCAATGTGGGTCCCTGGTCAGAAGCTAGTGTTGTTAGAGGGACTACTCTAACCCATAAATGTGCTTTGATCTAAACTATCATAGATCAAAGTCTGAAGGTGCCTCCAGCACAATGGTGTGGTGAAAATGATGTGATGTGATTGTGCAGCTTTTTCTATGTATCCTAATGAGTTTGCCCTTGTCTGATCAGAGTGTCTTCCCCAAATGGCTTCTAGCAAACCCAGAACAGGACTTCTTTTATGACTTTAAGTATCAGTCTCATTACTGAGCAGCTTGTTGAAGAACAGAGCACATTTTTACCTTCTTGTCTTTCAGGAACCACGCATGTATCATCAAAGTACAGCTGTGGATCTCTGTCATAGGAGTAGCCTGAAATGGACCAAGAGGAAAGGCAGCATGAATCAGATGGAGTGTCCATTCAGGCTAAAGAGGCTAGCTGCCTGCTAAGCAGTTTATACAGCAGCTTCCCTGGAGCCAGGGCCAAATGCTGATGTGTGTGCACTCTCTCAGCAGCTCCATGAGCCACCAGGTTCAAGGTCATACAAGACATCAATAAATAACACACTTCTGACACACACAGACAACTGGGCTCTACTCACCATCATGGGGATTCTGGTAGAAACTTCCTGCTCTCCCAAAGGACGACTGGCAGTTAGGCACTTCTGGAAACAAAACGGAGAGGAGAGCAGGTTTAGAATCTCGGATTAAAGGCTCAGATGAAGCAGGCTACATTTGTGCAGCACCAACTGCAGATGGAGCACACAGCGGCCCTCACATGTCTTCTGACTGGTGAAGTTCAATAGGATTAGCTGCATCCTTTCTGATTTAAGTCTCAATGACAATCAATAGCATGAGACCTCTCTCTTAAGGGTGTGTGGATTTTTTTTGGTAGGAAGCTTCCCCTCCAGCCTTTAGGATCACTTCCTGTGCACTCATGATCAATTAGAAGTTTTTCTTTTTCTTTCTCGACCGCTGTGCTCTTGCTGAGGAGCTTGACGCGTTCCCTCCATGCAGAGATACGGCAATGTAGTGACGTGAGTATTTAAAGGCCATAAGAGGATTTGTCATTACATCACAGGGCAGCACAGGCACTCAGCACAAAGCGAATCAGAACAAATCAGTCAGCGTGAGGGAAAAGTTTCTAAGCTTCAGCAAAGAGGATGGAGGGATAAATGTATCAGGGCCAGAACAACAGCTGGGCTGGTGGGCGTCCGGGTCCAACCATCCCCCGCCAGTCACTCTGGCTGCGTCCATGCCAGCATGCGGCCTCTCTGTCAGGATTGTTTGTTGTGAGAAGGAGAAGAACTGGCACAGTGCACTCCCTCATGTGCCGTTTCAAAAGAGAAGAGAACTTGGCCTGATGCTAATGATCAACTGAACGGCGTCCCTCTGAGGACACCAGCCTGGATCTGTTCTAGAAACCTTAAATTCATGGAGCTAAAATTAAGGTCTTAAAAAGCCATAATAGCATTAAAATAATGTATGTTGGTCACATGTTAATTACAGGTCTTAAATTTTGTCATGACAGGACGATTTAATCTTGTTTACTGTGTGTAGTTTTTATCTCGTAGGACTTTTCTAACTGGCAAAAGTTTTGAGTTTCATGCAGGTCTTCATTGCATTCTGTTGCTCAAGATTGTTGAGGCTACTGGCAACTGGTAGCTAATAAACTGTTGCTAAATACCATTTGTGTCAATCATGGGTGATGGGCCTGATAAATGACAGCAACAAGTGAAAATCCTTTCCATTGGGATGAGAACCAATACACAGGAGTCCATACTGATGACAGCCACAACAGTTTTAATTCTTTTCAACTGTTTAGTGCCTTGTCATGTGCACGTCTATGTGTATGAGCTCCACATTTCACCTGCTTGAATGTCATCAGTCATTTCCCTGTTGGAGAGCAAATGATTGTGGCCTCATCATTCACATTACATATGACATGAATGGAGAGGTAGCGGCGTAATGCAGCTACCTCTCCAGCCAAACAATCTCTGTATTTATAATTCTCTTGGTCTTCAAGGTGGCATTAAAAAGTTCTTATGAAGTCTTAAATTTGACTTGCTGAAATCTGGTTGGGAACGTATTTACTAGTTGTTCTGAGGCTCGTCCTGACCAGCACACCTGACTGTAGCGGGGCAAACAGCACCTGCGTGTCCAGGCTGCTGCTGCATGTTAAAACTCACAGTCATGTGTTGATGCCAAGACCAAACATAGCCAGGCACATTCCTCACCCATTCCCCTCACTGCACAAAGACTGCAGTCAGAACACTGATGCTCACCAGAGTCGAAACAGAAGTCACGAGGCTCCTGTTTAATGGCCATGGGGTGGAATGCAGCCTGACGAGGAGGCACCATGGCTGGCATACCCTGCTCGCTGTACCGAGGGTCGATGAGCTCCTGTTTGAAGCCCTGGGGAGGCACCGCCACCAGAGGCTCTGACATCTGCCGGTGGTAAGGGGGGCGGCCGTCACGTGGCAGGCTGGTGTTGCTGGGGGGCGTGGCCAGGAACTGGGGACGGCTTTGGCTCTCAGATAGGGGGAAAGGTATACATGGCTCTGACATCTGTCTCTGGAACCTAAACACAGAGGACATCTGTGTTGAAGGATGGCTCACAATGACAATGAATGAGACAGTGAGGACACAGTGGGGTAGAGCGTGGGGGTGCTCACCTGTGCTCAGGTGTGAAGCTGTTAGCATCCTGGCTGAGGGGCACACAGGGCACTGCGAATGGGGGGCTGTGCCCCAGGACGGCCTGCTGGTTTGGGGGTTGCTGTAGTGCACGCTGCGCTGGGGTCTGATTGGCTGTGTGGCAATGAGGAGGCGGGGTCTGCGATAGTGCCGTGCTGGTGGGGAGGCAGGGAGAGACCGGTGTGGAGGGTGGGGTCAATGGCTTGAATCCGGGGGTTGGCGTTCCGTCACAGGCACTGAGGATGAAGAGGTGAAGGAATGAGCTGATTGGACAACATTCAGGGTGCTCTCCAGACGGAGTCGGTCATACCTGTAGCTGTAAAGGCACTTCTCTCCATAGGGCATGGGACTGCTGTCCTGGTGGCAGGGGGACAGGTCCTTGGTGGGGGTCAGCTCTCGTTTGATCTTGGTCGGCAGAGGCCCATGAAACATCACTGCACCGGAGACAAAGGAGAGCATCAGATAAGCTCCAGCCATCAACAGATACTATCTGCAGCGCGTTGGGGACTGACGGCTAAATGGACGCATGGCCAGCGTCTGGATTCCCTAACTGACGGAGACACTTGGGGGGGTCTTTATCATCTGCTCCAATTACAGCTGACACTGCACCGCAGCATGACAGGAGCTGCGCTCAACATGCAACGACCATCAGAAGTCCCATCTGATTTCCATTAGGGCTGGCCAATAGCTGCACTCATGAGTCAGAGCAGCTGTAATCTAATGGCACTGAATGATTTGCTCCTCATTGTGCTGTAACCATTAGACACCGGCTGCAGCGCTCCGTGGATCGGCTGCAGTTTCCGGGGCGCCACATAATAGCCACAGAGAAACTGGATCCTGGAGCAGCGGGGCTACAGGAGCTGAATGAATTATCCAGCGGGCTGATGGACCTGAGTGGAGCCAACATGAGCATGTGAGCTCCTGTGTGTGCGCCTCATGCCGAGGTGGAAGTTACTCGGAGATTAGGTATGGTGGACAAACAAACTTCACTCCAAAGGACATATCAGGCAAGAGACGGGGGGCAAGGCTTGGTATTGATAGATGACAAATACTAATCCTGTGTCAGGATGCATTATGGGATACAGTCTGTAAAGTTACACAATAAAAATGAACAGCAATAGTTTGGTTTATTTAGCCTGTTAGAGAAAAAAAAACAAATGTAGGTATTCAGTTTTCAAAGTAAGAGACAAAGTAAATGTATGGTACTAATACATTTAGAAATGACAGAGTTTCAAACTATATGTTCAATTCAAAAACTGCATATTTAATTTCCAAACTAGACATGAAAATTTCCTACCTAAACATCTAGCTGTTAGTCTAAATATTTAAGAACAATCAAATAACTTCACTCCAAATGACAATATTTAGCTTGCTAACTCAATACTTAGTTTTCATGCCAAATATTTAGGTCTGAACTACAGATTTATTTTAGCTGAAACAACTAGATAATTAAAAAAAAAATTTTTTTTAAATGTCTAGTCTGGAAAATGTATATTTAATTTAAGCTAAATATTTACTTTATAAACTAAATATTTAGTTTGGAACTTTATTTGTAATTTTTATAAATGTATGAATAACATGGTGAAAATATGACTTTTGAAAAAATGAACATACACATTGTTGCTATATGACTAAATAAACCAAACTATCGCTGTTCATTTTGTACTGTGCAACTTTACAAACAGCATCCCATTATGCAGTTCTACAATGAAACAAGCTTGAGTATAACACCGTGGCAACCGTAGGAGTCAGCAGACTGTATAAAGAGTGAATCTACCTGTACAAACAGCCTGAAAGAGCAGCTGTACAGAAACACAAGCAGGACTGTGAACTTGGAGGTTAGCTTAACCAGAACAACCACACCCTGTCATCACCTCCCACGCCTCAGAGCGACAGAGGAGGGCCAGTGAAGCTCCACTGGTTCTGGCTCAAACGTGTCAACAAGCTGCTCAAAGCAGGTTTTAGAAGAGGGAGGGGCAACTGGAGTCCAGGGGACGAGGAGGACTGCTCCATAGCAGCTCCAACCGCTGGAATCTAGCAGCAGCTGAAGGATCTGAGTGTGAAATTGTGTGAAATCAGATTAGGATCTTGGCTCATGTGATGCCCCAAGCCACTTGGCTGATTAAACTCAAAATGGAGGAAGCAGAGGGGAGAAGGTGGGAGACGAGAGCGAGGAAGTCTAAACATCCAGAGCTGGAAGCCGAGCATGCAGACGGGACAGACCCAGGTACTTACAGCTCTCAGACTGGAAATCTGGGACAAACTGCTCATCGTCGGGAACCTGGGCTGTGGAGATACAGGAAGACGGCACAAATGTCAATACACCACACACACACCGGAGTGGAGAGACACTCGTGACTAATTTGTGTAAAAAAGTGAAGCAAGAAAGAGACAAAGACAGTCTGAGTCAGCCCTTTATCCTCTCAAGGACTTTGCTCTTCTTGTTCCGCTTGCCAGCTCGAGAAATAAAAATGTTGGACATTCTAACCCAGTTAAAGTTTAATGTTCCAAATTGCTGTCTGAACTTTTTAAACCACGGCCCAGAGGAGTGAGCTTACCTTCTGCGATCCAAATCTCCTGCAGCTGACTTAGATCTTGAAAGAGTTCTGAAATTCAAAGGGAGAAAGACATTAACTGCAAGTCATTCGACGTAAAAAGAAAAAAATGGTGCCAGAGCTCTCACCTTCTGTGTCCTGGGCGAGTTCTGTGTCCACAAACTTCCTCTTCCTGTCGTTGAGTGGCCGGGTGTTGGGCGAGTCGTCTGCTGCAGAATTCTGAAAGAGATGAACAGAAACCATGACGACCAGCAGCAGCAGACATCACCTCCATCAGCTAATGGAGTGGGGCCGATGTGAGAGGCTGGCAGCGAGGCGAGTCCACTTACACTGGGTGGGACCATGAATGGGACCTGCTGGTCGTAGAATCTGTCCATGCTATCTGTGGGATGGCAGTTCCAATGTGGCAGGGAGGCGGAGGCAGCCACGTGTGGATTCGCTGAAGCTGGAAAAAACAAAACAAAACAAAGAAAGGTGAAACAAATCTCTGGGTACCAAAACTCCTCTGCGCTCTGGTTGACCTTGGCGTACGACCTCAGCCCACACAGAATGACGCCTCATTACATGGAGCTGTGTTCTGTTGTGATGCTACAACAAATCCTCCCTCTTCTTTCAGCTCTGTGTTTAACCAGCAAACAGAAGAACACTTATATAAGCAGCAGCTCCTTTCCACTGTAATCAGCTTCCAGGATCTTTAGTGAAATGCTTCCCGATCAGCAGAATGTGGGCAGGGCACTACATCACAAAGCTGCAGACCAAAAAAAGTCATGGAGAAGTCAGGTCAGAGGGCTGATTAACTCCTGGAAAAGGCTTGAGGAAGTCATGGGGTGATGATGCCAGTGTTACACCTGGCAGGACCAGAAGCCCTGGCCGGCTGCCTTAAACACACAGCACTGCAAGCTTTGCCGGGTTGTAGCGCTGCCCCATCCTCACCCAGCGCAGCGATGTGACTCACTCCTCTATCTCCTGGTAATGGATGATGAATAAAGGATGGCCACTGGGCAACAATTACAGTCGCCAAGCAGAACGTTAGAACCCCGCACTACGCACAGAACAAAACTTCAGTAGTAGCCGAATATTAATTTGACTCCTGGGTCATGTGGGGCGGAAAAAAAAGAGCATCAAATAGGAAATCAAAATCTGAAGCATGGCTGGACCAGAAGATGTTCTGTAGACATCTAACAGAATTATTGTTACTATATTTTATAAGTTAATAATACAAATAAAATACTAGTATTATAATGAATGTGTTGATCTGATTCAGGATATGGTTAAAGGGCAATTTCACAGTTTTAAGGAATTTAGTCCAGTTTTGATATTCAGAAACTACTTCCACTCTACTCAGCCCAGGAATGATTGAGTTTATCAAGCCTGCAGCATTTTATCAATTAATCAATTAATTGCATGACAAATTGAAATTAGTTCAAAACTGATTGCTATTTTTTCAAGGGCAGTTTAGTTTGCAAAGATATTATAATCCATTTTATTTCCAGTTTCTGTTTTGTGTGTTTCTTTTGTTAATTGTTTTTGGTTGTTGAATTTTATTTTGGATATTTAAAATGACTTCCAGTTCCACTGTGGAGTGTTCTTCACAAAATGAAACTTGATAGGTGAAACTTGCATTATCATACTATCCACAAAATATGACTTGAAAATGGTCTAAAAAACCCCCAATGTAAATTGATTACTTCGATAACTATTGGGTCAATTTATCATTCAGCAAAGTTAGTTATTGTGACAATCATCGATTTTACACTGATTGCAGAATCTCTTTTTAATAAAGTTTCTGTTCTGTAAAACCTAAAAGTAAAAATTTCTAGACTTTTTGGCATTAAGTCCACCTTAGATGGACTCCTGCTAGAAAAAAGACAGATGTCAGATGAGTCTATGAACATACTGACCAACAGTTTATGCTATGGTGTAAATCGTCAAGTTGAATATATTGCAGATATATTAAACGAATAGTTTCTGTTCATTCCTTGAGCTTTTGTTGGCTTTTTAACTTGTTTGGTCTTTAAGGTAAGAAATCATTTCTGTCATGTAATTATGTCATAGCTAAATTTCATACACAATCCTGACAAAACACTTTACAGTCTGCTACAAAATCTCTCAAGTCAATGCATAAAAATACTTCAGTATTCTGGGGCAAATACAAGGTGAGTGTTTAATGGAACAAAAGTTTTGCAGATTTGCCAGGCTAACTGACCCAATATGGAGAGGTGTTTATTGAAAAGGTATCTTTGTTGATGAGCTGGGACCTCCTTTGCCATAACCCTAATCTTTAGCTCCTTCCATACATTCTCAGTTAGATTCAAGTCGGTGTTGAGCGACTCAAAGGATTATTATTACGTTATCAAGAAGCATGTCGGTTAGATTAAAGCATTACTCATCTCTGTTTGGGGTCTGAATTACACTGGGCTTATCTGAGGAATCCTTTCACGGCTCGACTAAACACAAACAGGACATCATGTAAGGTGATCTAAAAACGGCTTTTCACAAATCAAACTGTATTCTGCGGTGAATCTATGACCAGTCAAAGTACCGTTAATGTCAAACTAGATCCGATCAGGAGCAGTGATCAAAAACAATGAAATGTAGTCCTTTATTCAAATTAATCTGACACTAACCTCAGCAGCACAATTAGTCATTAGCATCCGCTTTACACCAAACCGGAGGAAGATCAGAAGTGCGCCACAGCTTCACACGACAGAACAGAACTAATATTCAGACCCAACAAAAAGTCACCGCTTCTGTAAAACTTCTATGTTTAAGCCGACGGTGGCGGTGGGGGTCCGAAGTTCACTCTGCTCACAACCCAATACACACACACACACACACACACACACACACACACACACACACACACACACATACTACCACCTACTGTCCTCCGCCCTTCCCCCCACCCAACCCTCTCTTGTTTTCTTCAATGAAGTGAAACTCTATCCGTGTGGAATCACGGAGGGGTGGTGGGCTCCATCCATCCATTCATAAATAAATAAATAAATAAATAAATAAATAAATAAAGAATCACAACCTTCCGCCCAACCGCACAGATAAACCAAAGCCAACACACGAACAAAATCACTGGTAAAATATAAAATATAAGACCAGAGTGAAAACACAGCACGTTACGATAAACTGTACTTTTAGAAGTCGATAACAAAGTACATGTAAATCAAATCTGTCCGCTGTCTAAAAATTACGTAGCAAAAAAAAAAAAGGTTCATAAACACGTTTCTCGCAAATTAAACAGCACCTCCTTTGCCTGTATGTTAAACGTCCTGTATGTCGAAAAAAATCCAATAGAAATATCCAAATAAAACTACAACGTTTCGAGAGCCGCGAACCCGTCTACGCACTTGCTTTCCTGAAGCTTCTCCTCCGACTCACAAAACTTGACTGAGCTTTTTCTGTAATGGCCCGGCGCTTTTCCCCTGCGCTCTGGAGGCATGCAAAGGTACACGCTGATTGGTGGGTCAAGTCTGCCTGTCAAACACGCAGCCAATAGCGTCTGTCAGGTTTATGACTTATTCATGAGATGCAGTTCGACCAATCACAAGACAGCAGTGTCCTATTTTTATGAATGGCTGGATTTCATTCACATTTTTTTTCAATCATCGCTGCCAGGCGTGTTTGTTAAAGGGCCAGTAGCAGTGGAAACGTACTGGGAGTCAAATCTACAAAACAACACGAGCGTCATCTTGGGTTTCTGTCCTGACAAACGGCAAATTCGATCCTAATTGTTCTAACTCGGAATTGTTGCTGTATTGCGCATGCAAATTTATATTTAACTACTTTGTAGTTTACTCTTTCAGAAGTAACATCTACACAAATGCTATAAATTACATGAATTAAAATCTGAAAAACAATCTGAGCAATTTTTTATTCAGTTTTCAAAGTTCATGGAGTTGATGGTATGTTTTTCCTATAAACGTTATTTTTACCCAGCAATTTAATTAAGAAGCCTTTTTCCCCAATTGCTTGGGGAACCCTAAAACAGCACTTTAGGTATTGATTTGGGCTTTAAATGTGCTGATCAGGTCACTAATTGTTGTTGGAGTGTCCAGACAGACACAGATATATATTTTAAAATGTTATGAACTTGCTATTAAAGGGAAAACGTAGAAGGCATGGGCGAGTGACCATCCTGATCATATTAGAAACCCCTCATGTAAACTCTATCTGACTGCCAACGTCACAGTTGGCTCCAACAGCTGGTATGAAATCTATAATCCTCGGCAAATCCCTGGAGCTATGATGTAGCGATTATGAGAGTGCTGCTGAGGCAGTAATAGTAGAAAGAGACAATCACATATGTAGCTGTCACATAGAATCTTAGTGGTCAACTATTGGTCTAGGTCTTGGGCCTATGCCAAGCATGTTGTCTTTTAGCATCACCTGAAACAAGGAGAGGGGGCAGAAATATCCACTGACATTCTCGACTGAGCGTAAATAGCAGAGGACATCTCAGTCAGTGAGACTATCTGAAAAGCAACAGCCTGCAGGTCCGCTGGCGTTTGGTGCTGCGGATGTGGCGGGTGGCCATATGCTGCTGTTCTAATGCTTTCCTTAAATAAATAGGCCACGTGTGACGGCTGACATGCTGCTTGTTTAGACACCACTTTCTGTTTCTTTCTGGGTGGTTTGGACAGTGAAAGTGGGTGTTGTGAAGACGAGGCCAGCTTTTAAGCCCAGGAATCTTGTTTCTTCCAAGACCTTTACTGTAGGTTAGTGTGACACTGACGTAACGGCCAGGTCAGTGAAGAGCGTTATCTTGGAGCCATGTAGGCTAATCCTGGTTGTTGCAGAGCAAGGTTAGAACACGGCAGAAACACCAACCAGGTCCGAAACCTCAGCGCAGCCTTCATTTGTGCATGTCTCAAACAATTTCAGATATTAAAAAAGTAAATAAACAGTTTGAAAACCAAACACAGCAGATGATGCAATTACAGGGTATATACTTGCAGAGATGTAAACATTACATAATGTTGAATAACAGTAGGGTTTGGATTGTATCTGCCCCGCTTTGCTTTCCTGGATCCCTTTAAGCTGGATTAACCCCTTCTCATTTTAAATGCAAACTAAGCTCCAGTTCAGAGTGGTTTCTGAAAAGATTATGTAAGGTACAAACTTTATTTAAGACCAGTGCAGACCCAGAGAATGTTTCACTGTGTGCTGCTAAAACTAAATCATTTGGCTGTAGTAATTGGACAATAAAATCCAAAAATCCTCCCAGTCAATGTGAACGGTTTTGCTGTCCCTGCTGAAAAGAAGCCTTCCCACAGTATGATGTTCCCTCCACCATGCTTCACTGGTAGAGCACACTGTCCTTCAAACATGGACAATTTGTGACAGTATGTCCTTGTTTGAAATTTAGGGCTTATTTCATCAGAGCGTCTTCTTCTCCTGCATGACTTCTGGAAAACCGGTCTTCCATACAGATCATAGAAACAGATCCAAAGATATATAAAGATCACTGTTTGCACATCTGCTAATTGTATTTTTCCCAGCCAAAAGGATAAACCTTGATCCTGGTTTTATTAAGAATGCTGCAGAAGGAAACTTAAAATTACAGGTTCCCCAAGACTGCCAACTATAAACTGATGCTCGTCACAGAAGTTGAGAAACGGAGCTTCACTGAGTCTGACTCTGCAAGCCAAACACAGCTGCTGTTAACCTCTGCATTGCTGTAGGCTGCAGATGACCTTGTGTCACAGCCAACAATACACTGCAAGCTCTTAGCCCAGCATCTAACTGTTCTCTACTATTTTTCTGATGATCAGGTGATTCCCAGACTAGGTACTTTATTAGTTTTATTAACAGCTGCCCTAAGCAATCATTTTTAGTTACCCACAATCAAACCATTGTTGTACAACACTACACAGAATTTAAACTTGTATATTTGAATTCTGTATCTCATCTTACCATCAGTGCAGCCTCAGTGTAGAAAATAGTGATGAGAATTTTGCCACTGAGTGTCTCAGCAAGCCTGTCCCAGCTTGCAAGCATCTGTCTACATGCACATTTCAGAAAGAGTTCAAATAGAAAAGCAGGGCCTCTGGGAGCAGGATGCACTCACTGAGGGACAAGATGCTACTCGTATCCTATTAATAGCACTTTGGGAGATAATTCCTGCTTGTCATCCCAGCAGCCAAACCCAAGAAGCCTTACCAAAGGCTGCTGGATAATAATGCTTTCTTTCACCATCTCTCTTTTTTCTCTCTGTGTGTCCAACACCTAATTCAGTGTCTGCTACAGCCAGTTCTGCAGCTTACTGCTATTCTTCAGATCAGGGCCAGATCCCACAATGATAAAACCAGGAGCTAATAAAACAAAGTTTTCTGTTGTTCCTTATTTGCATTGAGATGTTGGGTTTTAAGTCAGTGACATAGCCTGGAATATCAGGCTCATGGTTTTAGTTTAACTTTAGACGTTCAGTATTTGACTTCAGAGGCAGAAAAGAAAGGGAATACACAGATTACACAAAAACGCAATTGGAATCTACTTCTTCACCTGTGGAAAGAGACAGAAAAACAGAACAAGAAACCACAGCGACAAACAACAATAGCATACCTAACACCACTGCTAATTAATACAAGATGTATTTAGAGGCAGAATGTATCTGTTAATACCTGAATTCGTTGTGTGTGTACTTGCCTGAGCATGCTTGTGTATGTAAGGTTTCTCCATTGGAGTGCTCAGTCGTGGCTGTGATGACCAGATGATGGAAGGCAGACATGGAGGAGGCCAGAGCCCCAGACATAGAGAGGTCCTCCAGAGAACCTCCTCCTGACCTCCAACCCCAGATGGTGAACAGAGAAGGTGGGTGTGGAAAGACCAGGCATCATTCCGCCAGGTCAAATGTGATGCTGATGCCTGTTGTTATAGAACCCATTTAAAATGGGGCAAAGGCAATGGCTGATGGAGATGCCCCCCCTCCCTCCAGAACCCTCAATAGCTACGTTTCCATTACAAATGTGTGCAGATCTTTCTCTATGTTCTGTTGTTGTTGAAAAGCACAATTCTGCATTTGTGGAGTTTTCATTAAAAAAGAAAATTAAAATCACGTGATATTAATTTTATTCATTAGATAAGTCATTGAAAATCATGGCAACAATTACATGATATATATTCAGAATTTAGCCATAGTGCTGACCCTCATCTGTCAGCCAATCAGAGGAGATGTCGGTGTGTGTCAGGTGTTAGAGCAACACACTCTTCAATGAAGAGATTTTGTCAGCATATGTTCTTAAACAGACTCAGGATTTTGCTTAAGCACAAAAACCAGCCTCATTATGCTTTACCATGTGATGATCAAAATTTAGACTTTCAAGGATGTAGAATGATCAAAAAGTTACTTTGAGTTTTGTTTGATTAATTTTCTTCGAGCTTGTGTTTCATTAATTTCTGTGTGCTTGAGCTCTGGCACAGCTTTTCCTCTGTATCCTGTCCTTCTCAGTTTCAGTCACATACGGTCAGACTCTCCTGTTATTTTCATGCTGGTTTCCTTTTCCCCCCTATTCCATTAAATATTCCTTATCTCCATCCGTCCTCTGGGCCACATGTTGCATGTTGGCTCTCAAAAACACTCATTATGATAACAGTTGGATCAAAAGTGACTGCAGCTACAAACTTTTCAGTCAGAATTTGAAACTGATTTTGCTGTCTTTCAAGAAAGCAATTAAATGTAACCTACCATCTGGTCAGGGATGGTAGGTTGCAAATGCAAAGTGATAACATTAACATTGTTAATTGGACAATATATGGTAGATTCATAAAAGCTAGTTCAAGCAAAATATTCTGACAGAACTGAGCTTAGTACTAGTTTTTGTTAAGTTGGTAGAAGTGTGATAGTCTAGTCAAAGTCTCAGGTTAAGCATGAAATTAAACAGTCTTGTAATGCTTAAAGCTGCAATTAGACTGTAACTTTTACAAATGTTTCCTTTATTTGTATATTTGCTGAAATTGTCACCAAGTTGTCACAGCTTAATATGAGACAGCACCACCAACTGGAGGATGATTGGCAGCGCTAAGACCTGCTTCCTGCCTCTTGATTGGTTGTTTCTGATTAGCATACTGTACTGTCGTGGGATAGTGACAGATTCAACAAATGCATAAAAAAACTATTTTTATAACAGTTGCATAATTCAACTTTAACACAGTGATGTAGTCGTAATGTTGTATCAAAAGTTTATAAATTGTGTTTGAACAAACAGCTGCTGTTGAGACTGATTTATTTTAACGTGCTGAAATCTGTTTTGCTCTGGCATAAAGTGAACACACTCGTCTGCGATTGCTTCTCAAGAACTCTTAACAAAATAAATTGGAGTTCAAATGTAGCTTAAGTGGATCCAAAAGATGGCTATCAATGTGCAATTGGATTCTGTTTGTTTAGTTCAGGTGATTAAGGGAAAAAAAATGGAACAAAAACATTACGCTAGCTTCTTCTGTTCATCCTCAGATTTTGAAGTGCATTGAGATGCCAGCAGTCAACATTCAGTGAGGGTGACACTTTACAGAGAGGCAGATCCAGACTGCAGAGGCTGGACATATTGATTCTCCAGGCCCTCTCGGTTTGATCAGCTTCTGGATAACTGGGGGGCAGAGCTGCCCTTGACTCCCTCCGATGTTCTGACCCTAAAGGCGCGACACGCTGCACAGACACACTTCTTCTGAAGCAGATCAGAAAAAGTGATCAGGACAGATGCTTTTGTTTATAGCAGTCTCCCCTGAACCTGCAGGTGACTTCCTAATTAAAATGAAGCATTTGGTTGTGGTCCCATTGTTTTGATGATTTCACTCATATGAGCAGCAGCAGCTCTTAGTGGATCCTGGTGTCACTCTAATGATTCCCTGTGGATCACAGCGCTCTGAACTAGGAGCACTCTCTGAATCTATACTGAAATGACACAGCATGAGTGAGAGTGGTCTAGTAGTTAATGTGTGCAGCTTTAACCCTCTTAAGGTTAAACCTGAACACATTCACAGAGCTGTACTGTTTCCTCTGTGCCCATATTTCTTCCTTTTTCATTTTACAATACGCAAATTGATCTGATGAGAGAAATACTGTGAATGGTTTATCCTTATTTTAGCAAGTTATAACTTTCATCCCTCATATTTGACAGTGGCTGATTTGCTACTTTCAATTTATTTCACAGTTTTTGGATCCTCCAAAAATTGTGCAATAGTTTTTGGATTCTAAACAGATCCACAAAAACTGTGGATCTGTTTTTGTGGATCCAAAAACAGATCCACAGTTTTTGGATCTTTAGATCCAAAACTGAATCCACAATTTTTGGAGAATCCAAAGCTGATTCTCTTCGCAATCAGCGAAGAGAATCAGCTGTTCTTTTCGCAATTTGGAAAGGCTTTCACATTTGGGAACAGTTCCTGCGTTTCTTTTACAAATGTGCCCAAAACTTTAACAATATTCCTCAAATACCAAAAAAACAAAATTTTGCCATTGTGTTGTTTCCATTATATAAGAAACATATTAAAATCATGTGTGTTCACGTAATTAAAAACACATGTCAAACCATCATCCATTGATACTTCCTGTCTTTGTCTTTTCTGAGAGTAACAACATCCTGTTGGTGATCATCTGACTCATATGATGCGTAAGAAGTATTTTTATAGCAATTTTGCAAAATAAACATATTTTTATACAGCTAATGGAAACACAGCTATGAGACCAAGCAAACTGTTACAAGCTAACAATTTAGCCTTCACATCAAAAATGAAGCTCCTGTTCTTTTCAAACAGTCAAGGTATGTTAACTGACAAAAATTAACCCTGTCTTCCAAAAAAAAACAATAACTTTTTTAAATCTTAAATTACTTAACTGCTGTGCAGTCTGTGGTTTCCAAACTACAGCCATAGGCAGTGCAGAAAATCATTATTGATCGCTGATTGGCCTGATTGAAATTCTACCGGAGTTGTGGTCCAGTTGTTACGAACGTCTGACGTTCTATCAATCTTTAAGGATGTGTAGCTGTTATAAAGTTTTTTGCTGAAAGGTGTTATTTATTCTACTGTCCTGTAAAAGTTGAACATTAAAATAATTTTATCACAATATTGTCATATTGGCTCACAGTCAACCATATGCATTTGTCACCTTCTACTTCTGACTCATATCAAGCCTGTACAACTTTTTGGAAGGTGAAGGAGAATTGAGAGGATGGATGAAAGGTTGAGACTCCCCAGCAGCATTCTGTTCATTTTACAGGGAATGCAGAACATGGGGTTCGGTTCTTACAGTCGGTCCTTCTCTCGTCCACAGCCGACATCTTTGAGATAATGAAACCAAAACACGTCATCATTGGTGGTCACTGGTGGTAATGAATTTTTGCACTTCTGCTGTAAAATGAGAAAAAAAACAAACAACTGATGTGACAGTAGTGTCTGAAAAATTACCTTTACAGAGTGAGTAATGGCTCCATGACTGCTGTGTAAGACCACTTACATGATGAACATGACGAAGAATGATACCTTTCTTCTTCTAATTGTATTTTGTCAAAAAAAAAAAAAAAGAAAAAAAGGAAGAAAAAAAAAGAGTACATATGTTGTCCTAATTCTTTGTGGATCAGAGAAAATGTGATCGCAACTGTACGTTGTGCATTCATTCTGCCCTGGAAAAATGAATCACTAAGAACCTAGAATGAATGTGGCCTGCATGACGAATGTACAGAACTTGTGATTGTGACTAATGTCAACATTAAGCAGTTTAGACAGTAGAGCTCCCTGTCTGTTGAAGCTGCTGGTTTATCTTTAGAGGTAACCCGCCTCTGGAAGACTGAGGCACAGATAAAGCAAATAGGTTTGACTCTTTTGCTGGTTTAATGAGAGTAGATCACACTGATGAACAGCCTCATCTGCTAAACACACAACAAACAATGCAGGTACTGATAAAAGCGCCTGCTCCTCATTTGTTCGGATCAACATGACTGTGAAAGACCATTAGCACAGAGTGGGTCAGTTTATTTGTTAAGGCAATTGATTGCTACAAAGGACAGAAACAGATATGTCATAACATGCACGGGAAAATCATCCAGACAGCCTTTGAGCAGACACTGAGCATCCGCTGCGGGCAGCCTCCTTTTTGTGTTCGGAGTGATCCTCAATGCTAGAACAAAGAAGGAAAGCACAACAAATAAACCCAGGGCAGAAATGGAGATTAGTTGGATCCACACACTCTGATTTGTTCACTCTTTGTCTCAGCAGGCATGCTGTGATTTAATTAACTTCTGATAAAATATTATAAACAAATATGTACACTCTGTAATATAGGCATCTAAAACCATTCTCTCAGTAAATGTACAGTTACTGTAAACATGCACTCTGTAACCACTGAGTCCAGCTGGTACCCAGGCTCCTTTTCTGCACATGCTGTTGTTACATTGGAACATTTCAGCATCAAACTGGCCGCTAAGATGGGTGTAACTGACTTATGAACAACATCCCAGATTCTTAAATGAAGCTGAAGTGACGCCTGCAACTGGTTTTAATGGCGCCAGGCCTGAGCACGGACTCAGTGGCTGTTAAAGGGAGTCAGGGTGTGAAGGCATCGAATGCCCAACCCTACAGTGGAGCTCAGTTTGGAGCCTCAGAACATCTTGGTCTCCCTCTGCCCTGTAGCAGCACACTTTTTCACATCATCTAATTCACATCATGTGAATGTCATGGCAGATTAAAGGGTTAATTCATATTTTTTAAGTGATGTTCTGTTCACAATTTTATCAGGAGTAGTTTCCTAAGTAGTGGCAAATGTATCGTGAGTTTGCAGTGAAGAAAGTAAATCCTCAGAGCAGTGGAAGGCTACAGGCTAGGATGCATTTAGCTTATTTTAGACACTTAAAGTAGCTATATAAGCTACTTAACAAAAATAGGTAATTTTAGTTTTTTAAAAGAACTCAAAGGGAAAATGTTCACACCTGTAGGAAACAGTGCTGTTTGTCCATGTTGATTCCACAATGGTTTCAATTGAACCTCAAAATTTTAAATATAATCACAACTTACTTATTATTGTTTATTCAACAAATATGAAGCTAAAATTGAAAAAAGGAAACTTCCGGATTAAATACCTCAAATTTCCTGAATGACTTGAAATCTCCCACAATTTCAATGAGGTCTGGACTTCAACTAGACCATTGCAACTTTGACTCTATGCAGACATTATTTTTGTGGGTTTGCTGCTGTTTTGGAGTCATTGTTTGGTTGATAAATCAGTTTCAAACTTCTGCTGTCAGACAGAAGACCTGACCTCTGGCTGTAGAGTTTATGGTAAGTTTTGTGGTTCATTCAGGTGTATATCTTTCTCTCTGCATCCTTTCAGTGAAAGCCATACTTGTTGTGTCTTGATATCTGTCCTGTCATGGACTTTAACATTAACCATGCAAACTGGTGACAGCATGATCTAACATGGAGGTCCTTTGCTTTTGTTTAGCTGTTTCTCTGACCATCTGGTATAAATGTGCTAAGACCTCCACCTCTGGAGAGCTTGGCGGCTGCTTTACTGCTCCTCCGTCTCCTGAGTTACTACTAAGTTTTTAGTTTTTTCATGCACATCATTACCATTTTAGCTTCCTCTTTATTTAATAAATAGAAACAGTGTAGAGGCTGGTGTATGTTTTCTCAGACTTGAGGTTAGATTTCAATCATTTTAGAACCTGGCAAAGAACATGTTTTGGTATGGTGAACTTTAGAGTTTAGCTGGAGTGAACTTTCTTTGCACCATGATGATATCATTTGATCTGATTAGATGGACTGAAAAAGTGCTTTTGGAGACCGACTGCATCAGTGGAACGGTGATCTGAGCCAAAACTTGCCACATTTCAACAATATATTAAAAGACATTCATGTGTACATTTACAGTACATGTGGGCTAGACCTAGTTTCCAGAAATATACATATTCTATCTGCATATACTTTTCTAATATATTTTGTCGGGACAGTATACATTTGCTATAAACACCAAACCAAGCTTTAACATTACTACATTTTTCATTTCAAGCAATTTTCTTTTTTTTTTCCGTTAACTCATGATGGACCTCGGTGAAAGTTTGGCAGCTCTTCCTCAAAGTATAACTCAACTACTAAGGGTCAAGTCTCAATAGCTGCATTTCCATTGACCACATAATTTGGCATTTAAAAAATAAACTCGCTCTTGTTTTTTGCCGTTAGGATGAATAAGGTGTTTTTTTTCTTTGGCTGTCTCAAAATTTATGTGCATTTCTACAAAACTGCAAGCAACAGGATGTTGCCATTAGTGAAAACCACAAAGAAGATGGCAGGAAGTAGATGGAGGATGATGGTGTGTTTTTAACAACTCATCGCCTGAATAAACTTATTCACCTGTGATCTTAATTGCGTTTCTTATTTAATGGAAACAACTCAATTGCAAAATGTTTTTTTTTTTCCAACATTAACAGAATAGTGACAAAAATTTTGCTCACATTTGTAATGGAAATGCAGCTAGTGACAGAGACACACACACTGCAATGGACACACACGTTTGTTTGACCTAGATTAATAAAAGTTAGAAGTGGCCCTTGCTTCAGCAGGCCTCAGGGCTTTTGACGCCGCTGGAAGTGTGTGTTGTACTGTGCACAGGAGCTGATTCTACTGAAATCAGATAATTAGTGTTACAGCACATGCATCACTTTTCTAACAGAAAGCAAGACTGAACCACATTGTCTCTATGATCTACCAGACTGATATCGTAGCAATAGTGGAAGTTTTCCGTGCCGGGAGCCTCCGCCGGATCGTCCGCACAGCTAGGGAAAGGTCTCTAAGGGGTTTCTTTTTGTTGGACAGTGATACTACAGATTCTAAGTCCCTGCATGCTTCTGTCCTTTTCGGGCCACTGTTACACCACGACACCATAAATCTGCAAGCGCACTCAGTTAATAATGAATGAGGCCTTTCCTTTGCTGTGGCGTGATGAGAGTCTGTGGGGAGACCCGGGGACCAATGCTCTTACAAGCCGTTGTTTCATTATTCATACGGGTACCAGGACCAGGATCTCACTGTGTTCACCTGGCTGCCCCCCCCCCCCTCTCTCCCAGCCATAGTGTTTCGGTCTCTAATGGACGGTCGTGTGACCTGCTTCTGTGACCGTCTGGACTGAGCAGGAGAACTCAGCTGGCCAGGTCGTATTGGTGTGTGACTCGGGTTTTCAAGTAGCTGAGGGAAAGGATGTTTTCAGACTCCAGGATGATGGTTGGTTCCGTTTGTTGTCACCTCTGTAGGTTCTGAGAATAAAATGTCTATAGGCCACGCAACGTCAGGAACAAAAATGAATTTCTCAGGTCTATAATCCAACCTGGCCGTTGTTTGGCAGCAGGAAGTTGTAACGGTTAAATGTGTGTGTGTTTCTGAATCGGGGTGTTTGAGTCCTACTCGCGGCTGTATTTGCTTTTCTTGAAGTTGAAGAAGGAGGTCTTCTGGGTCGGGCCCAGCAACATGGGGACCTGGTTTTTGTGCGTGATGATAACCTGAGGGAGTGAAGAAAGAAAAATGACAGAATCCGCTTTAAAAACATTGCTTGAACTATGCTTGACAAGCTTACTAGAATGACAGTCATCTTTTCTTAGAATTTTACGGAAAAAAAAAAAATGATAAGAGAGGCTTTACTGCACAGTGACAATTAACTGACTTCCCTTGTGAGATGAATAATGTGCTGTGAGATTTGAAGGAATGACATTGTTTGGTGTCAAAGCCTGACATGGCCAGTATGAAAGCTTGGTGTTATTCTACAAAAGTAGCCAAGAGCTTAGCTGACCATGTTAACAGTCTCTGTTAGCTCGCTATATTAGCTTGCTATGTTAACTCTGAAAGGTCTGACCTCTACGGCCCCATCCTTTATTCATATTCCTTCAACATTATGCCTTTTGTCCATTACAACCCCAAAATGTCAATATATTTTATTTGAGGTTTTATGTGAGAGACTGGCACAACAGAGCGCACAACTGTGAAGTGGAATGAAATTCAGATTGTTGTCTAAATATCTGAAAGACAATGCACGTCACTCTGTTATGCAGTGACATGGGAACTTTGTCAAGCTTTAAAGTAAGAGAGATGCTGGTGGACAGCCTGATGGGGGCAGGCACTCAGTTTCAGACCACAGAGAACCAGAACTACAAGAACATGTTTAGTCAAAGTCTTTACCTGAATCTAACTAAGAATGGGTTTAGCTTTACTAATGTACTCCTAACATGTTTGCTTAAAATTGATGCGTTTCAATGCCTCCCTATATCCACTTTGATATTTCTGACGTGGTAAAACAGATAGCTGAGAGAAACATTTGACTAAATAGGTATGGTTCTACCAGCAGTGGTCAGGGTGGTTGGAATTTGTGAATGAAAGGGTTTTGGAGGAAATAAATGGGTCCTCTCACCGTGCAGGGAGGCTGTATCCAGGGCTCACCATCGATCTGCATGGGCAGCCGCCGAGAAGTCCTGGAAAAAGACAGCACAGGGATGATGGGTGAGGAGTTAGTGTGGGGAGCAGAGGTTGGTAAAAGTGGGCGATGGTCATGAAGGTCAGATATCACACATCTCTGAGGCAAGAGGGATGTCTGTTAACTCTGTCCCAGTGTCAGGGTCAGACACTGCTCTCTTTGTTCCCATGAGAGCAGATCCCAGACAGGCCCCCACTCTTTAAACTCCCCAAACCCACTGTTCACACACACACACACACACGCACCCCCCCCCCCCCCCCCACACACACACACACACACACACACACACACACACACACACAGCCAAAGTTGGTTTAAGACTTTTGTGCATGCCTCTGTGACCGAAGAAAAACGCTGTGGGAGAACGGCTGGGATGAATACGCTTTTAATTCTGGTCTAGGAAACTGAACGAGAGTCCAGGTCCCTCAGATCCACTATAACACAGACAGACCGATGTCCTAACCAACGTCCTCTCCTTGTTACATTAGCTGACACATAGTGGACACGCATCTGAAGTTGGTCAATGTCACTTCCTCCACTCTGAACTCCTTATCAGAAACTTTAGTTATGAATATTATGAAACAATGAGAATTGCTTTCAGTCAACTTTAAATGTTTGTTAAAGTTTTGTTTTATGTTAGTTTGTTGCTAAAGATGGAGTTCAACTCTCCATTAACCTGCTGTCTCTTCATGAAACGCCAACTTAAAGCTGCAGTATGTACAGTAACTTTTATAAAAAATATGTTTTTCACATATTTGTTAAAACTGTCAGCATGTGGTGACAGGATAATATGAGACAGATAATCTGAAAAGATCAAGTTCCATCTGAATAAATTCACTGCTCCTGATCAAAAGTAACCAATCAGAGACAAACTCTCCCATTATCTGCCATCATCAGTGGCATTCACGACAGACTGCGAATTGGGAGAAGCTGTTGCTGCTGGCTAGTCTGAAGGACTGCGCTCTTACAAGTGCTTTATTTTGGCTTAGTGGTGAAAACTTACTTTTCATTTTTTGTGTTGAATTACTTTAAAACATACACATTTTTAACTTAAAGTAACTTTTTATTTTGACTTTACTTGAATCTAGTTCAATACAGACAATGTCTGACTCCTCATTCACCAGAACCCTCACAAATAACAACAAATCCTTTTACCCAGAACTCCCAGCAGGAACAATAACCTCTGCTGATGGAAACAGCATCTGTTGTCTGCTAGAAACACACGACCCTCCTCTGCTTATTAATTACCCATAACTAGTTCAATACAGTTCATTGATAGCCTGTGATTACCATGCATTTCACTGGTTGC
Organism: Poeciliopsis turneri; assembly: GCA_922788865.1. NCBI lineage: Eukaryota > Metazoa > Chordata > Actinopteri > Cyprinodontiformes > Poeciliidae > Poeciliopsis > Poeciliopsis turneri. The sequence goes on from CAKLNU010000337.1 coordinate 687,057, forward strand.
CTTTGGTACTATAGCTAATGGGCAACCAGTGGTTTTCCGTTCTATTTGCAGAATTTGAAACTGAACACAGACTCTTCCTCATCCTCAGCCTGTCAGTCCAAAGTCCCCACTGCTTGCTTTGTAAAGCACACAGCTATGATATATAATTTATCAGCTAGAAGGATGTTATTGTTTAGACATGAATGCACATAAACCCTCAAAAGGAATGCATTTTTTACTCTGCATGTACAGGGGAGGTATGTACTTTATGTTCTGTGTGGTTGAACTGGAACACATAGAATGGCTAGTGACAGAGAAAGGCTGAAGCTGAGCAGTGGAAGGACAGTTTGGGGACAGGATGGCGGTGGCAGCTGACCTGATGGTGATGCTGGAGCACTGAGCAAGTCTGCGTCCCGCGCTCTTCAGCCCAGTGTAGATCTGCCCCATTTCTATTGCCCCCTCCAGGCCCACCACCTCCAAGAGCTGATCACTGAAGTCTGGAAGGCAGCAGAGAAACACAAAAAGAGAGAAATTCACAGGGTTTACCAACGAAAAGAGAGATCCTAGTAAGGTCCAGTTAAGACAATACTGATGTAAAAGACTGATAACATCTCCAAGCATCAATGTGATAATCTTAATACTCTATGTTTTTTCTTGTCAAAGTTCATTTGTTCAGTCAGTGCTATTAGGAGAAGAACAACAAGAAAGTAGGCTGACAAAAACATGTCGAGTTGGTCAAACATGTCAAAATAAACTGCAGCAAACGTTCTTTCAAATAGTTTAGAAAGTACATTTAGGAATTCTAAATATAATGTGAAATAAATAATAAAGCATGGCATTACTCAGAGCACAAAGTGTAGATCTAGGCTGAATAGATCTGCCCGGGATGGATCGAACATATCATCACTTGATCTAGAATTTATTCTTCAATATCAGGACCAATACAGATATTAATATTGGATCTCCATGCATCTTCTTTGGTGAACACCAAATTATTTACACACACTTCCACCACACACACCTCCTCTCCCATGATAGAAATAGTGTTTGGCATAATTGTTTTTTCAGGAGTGTTTCTTCAGATGCCAGGACTCTGACCTGTGTTGAAATGATCAGCTCCTTTACTGATCAGATATAAAACCCTCCGTATCACACGTCCCTCATCAATCCAATGTCAGTTTAACATGTATTATTCCTGCTTCAGTTTAATTCAATTAAACTTCATTGCCCTGAAGACTATTTGCTGCACAAATAGTCTTTTTTCATGTGTGCAATTACACACATGAAAAAGCATACAACAACCTAATCAATAACAACAATCTTTCAGTGAGGAACAGTGGGGTTAGAGTTGATCAATCTGACAGCAGTGGCAAAGACAGAACTCCCAGATTTCCATCGTCTGTTGGTTTCATCATTGTGTATCTCCGTCCTGATCCAAGGTTGGGCAATGACTAAAACACCTTCATGATTCTGAAAAGCTAATCCCTAAGTTACTTTCTAGGCCACTAGTCCTGTTTTGTAGTACAGGCTTTGATGTGTTCTGATAACGGTATACAGTAAATCTGCTGTGTTCACAATCCCCTCGGAACAGTCCACGTGTTCAGCAACATTTCACCTGTAAAGCCTTCAGGCACTGGAGAATAATGCTGCCTCCACCTGAACTTCCTTCCCCTTTCTCCGTGTGTGTGCAGAACGCCTGACATGCCACGACAGGCTGGATTTGATTTTCTCCTGCTGAAAGGAGCCCACAGAGGGACAGCAGTCTGGCACTGAAACTTTAATGTGTGCAAAACAATCCTGCTTTGTGTTTATGTTCAGCGTGCTTAAAGACACAAGGATTATGCTCTTCTTGAGTTCATCTTAACTAATAAGTGATCTCTGAATGTCTCCATTGAGAGCAGACCCAGAAACTCCTTCAGATTCTTTGCGGGATGAATTTCAAGCTGAAAATCAGAGACCTGTTTTGTCGTCTCGGCCGGCGTGATAATTTGTGAGGTGTGACAGCAGAAAGTGTTGGCGGCAACTCGGCCACACTAATTAAGTGTTGTGGCAAACGGATCACATGGCAACAGAAACCAAGATGACTTGGTTTCCTCTACTTCTCCATTCTCTTCTTCCTGCCATCACTTAGTTTGTTCTGATGAATGAACAATGTGGTTTGGCACCAAACTTAATGCCATTCTCTGAACCCAAATGCACTTCACTGAAAGAATGCTCTGTCTAAGACAACAACACAGCCTTAAAGTAAGACGACCAAAAAGGAAGGTTAAAAGAAGTTTCCTTTACAAGTAAAAGAAAGTTGTCTACATTAGCGCTGAAGCACCTTTAGTACCTTCAATACCTCTTAATAAAATCAAATGGAGATCAACTAATCCGAAGAAGTCAATAATCCAGCTGTTCTCTGAAGGTTGAAGGGGCAATAAAGGCAGAGACTCAGAGGCTTGGAAACTACAGAGCCGAGAGGAGTTTTGTCCTCGAAGGCATCGATTGGTTTCTACCAGGCATTTTGCACAGATGAATGGTTGCCAGGGGTGCTTAAAGGATTTCTGAAACATGCATGAGAGTATCAGAGCAACACTCTGGATATGGTTTTGACGAGGGAATAATATTAACATGATCTAAAGCTAAAAAAAGAGTTGATTTTACATGGCACTGCCCCTTTAAAAAACAGAGTTTAGCTCTAAAACAACATCCCAAGCTCTGAACATGACATAGTTGTCTGTTCGATCCATCGTCTGAAGAGACAGGTTGGAGCAACTGCAAACCTGCTGAGTCATTACTGCCCTCCTAAATATACAGAAGCAAATAGAGGATTATTCGGAAAAGCAGCCAAGAGACCCTTGGTATCAGAAGTGCAGAGCTATAAAGAAAAGCTGATCACAGTTTATGGTAAAATAGATGAAGATGAATAGAGGACAACTCAGGGAGGAAACCTGTTAAAAGTTTGGATAATCCATCCAGATCATGCAGTGCATGCTAACTGGATAAAGTGGAAGATAAACAAATAATTGGATTTCTTGGTCTTGAAAGCAAGATAGTGTTCCCTAAAATCTACATCAATGCTGCCATGATAAAAGTAGAAAAAGGTTTGCTAAAGGTACTAATGGGATAACCCCTCCCATAGTAAACCAGAACATGGTGCTGGGAAGACTCTGTGATCACATTGACCTCCAGTTCAGAGTACACCACATTACGTTCCTTCAAAAAGAATTATCTGTACACTGACTGCTGGAAGTGCCATAAACATTTCCAGTGTGTGATGCCATTGATCCCTTACTGAGTAGCTCTGGGTAAATACTCTATGACTGACTTTCAGACCTACATATGTTAGCACAACTTCTTTAAAAGCAGCATTTTTCTTTATCAGTTCATGACTAGAGGTCCTCCCATCCTGGCTTCAGAATTAGTCTTCTTCAAGTATTACAGAAGAATCACTGATTCGTTTTTTGATCTGCGGTTGTTTTCTGAATAAAGACTCTTTGTTTCAAGGCAGAGGTGGAATGAGGAGTGTGGAATCACCATACAGGAGTCTCTTAGGCCCCCAAGGGTCTCAGCACTGGATGCTACCCTGACAAGCTGCAGCTAGCCCTGCAGCCTGTTGGGACTGGAACCGCTGGCTCTGTGTGTGTCTATTAAAGTGTGAACAATGGTAATCATTTTCCACCCATGCCAGAGCTCGCTCGGCCTTCTGGCTTTGTTTCAGTCTACAAACAGGAAGCGTTTGTAAGCTTTTCTCAGGAAAGGAAATTGTTTCTTAAAAAGGCTCTGCCCCCTCAGACTCAGGACCAGCCTGAATCATTCTATGAAAAGAATTTCACTGGGACGGGAATGTAAACGAGAGGAAACACTTACAGCTGCTCAGACAACCATCACATATTTAAACTGATTCACTGTTAAAATATTATTAACCATAAATAACAGCAAAAACTTTATTTAAGTTCATTAGCACATTAATGTCTACATCAATGAGATGGTGGACACACTGGGGAATGAATTGTCTCAGAATACCTGGATTACACTCAGTGAATGAAAATACACCAAACTGCACTAAAATTAGCTTGTTAAGCGATAATAATAAAAAATTTTTGCAGCAGCATTTAATTCTTTAATATTTCAGATAAGAGTTTTACTCATGGTCTGTGAGATTATGCATAAAAACTGAAACACTGCTGCACTTCTTTCAAAGTTTTCATTTCAATTTGGTGGGTTTTAAAATGGACAGTAGGGCTCTGAAAAGGTTACGATTTTGAATTAACTCTGAATTAACCAGAAATTCACTGTTTAAAAAATGTTTTAATGTGTTTCTTATTAAAATTGTCAGTTGATGAAAATAGGAGGTAACAGTAATAATTTTGATGATTTTATATGTATCATTGTTCATGTGTTTTACTTGTTCATAGGTTATGCATGTAAATGCTGTTTTGTCTCCAACAGTATTTGTGCTTTTTTGAGCTGCTTTCAGAGATGACTGTCATACAAAGGGAGAGTAGATAGATAAACAGCTGAAACAGAGAAAGAGATCTATGTTCAAAATATTTTAACACACAGAAACCTGATTGATTGATCATATCAGAAATATGGCTTCCTGCTGGTATATGGGGATGTTTGATGGAAACAAACCACATACAAGCAATTCTTTGAGGTCTCTGGACAGAGAAAAAGTCCTATAAAAGACACAATAGCCTGAATATGATCTACTGTGTTTATTCCTCTGAGTCATCAAGAGAGATTCAGAGCTGAGTTCGTTAGTAGGTGTGAAGTGTGGGAGGGGGAACGAGCAGCACTGCACTGTAATTAAGGGGCTGCACTGCTAACCTTACTAATCTGGTCTTGGATGGCTAAAGTGCCTCAATTCAATTCAGTTCAATTCAATTGAACCTGATCCCTGAGGGCCAACATAAAGACACAGTTAAGTAGACAAAGGATATATGAAAGGCCAAAGCAACCACACTATCTGTGTTTCCATTACAAATGCTAGCTAAACTTTGTTAATATTCTGCCAATATTGAAAAAACACAAATTCACAATTGTGCAGTTTCCATTAAATTCAGAAGCAATTAAAACCACACGTGAATAAGTCTGTTCAAGCAGTAAGTCAAAAAAGAAATGAGTGCATGGTCCTGAAACTACTTCCTGTCGTCCTCTTCTGTGTGGCTGGTGCCAGAGCTGGCACATCGTCAACAACTGGATGTTGTTGACCATGTCACTTGTGTGATGCAAACAAAGTGTTTCCATTGCAGTTTTGCCAAATGAACCAATTTCGCTATGGAGCAGAAAAGAAAAAAATAAAAATAAAAACACCTTATCCTATGATAAGGTGTTTTCAATAAGATTTTCAATAAACAGTTTTCCAACTGTTTACTGAAAAAACAAGTTTTTTTTCTAAATTGCTGTTTCCCTTAAGCAAGTGTATTTTTGGAATGGTAAATTGTGCAAATATATGGTCAGATTATGGCTCACATTTGCAGCTATTTTGCAGAGTCTTCTAGTAAAAAGGCCTGTTGCATGACCAAACAATGTAATAACTTACTAAAACATAGGAACATAGATTGGATATTTTCAACCCCAGCATGTCCATCGAGACAGAGATTTAAACAGCAAAACCAAGAGAGAGAGTTAAGGCTGAACTTCAACAGCAATAAGCTGGTTGTTATTCTGTGTTTCATGTCAGTTGTCTGCTTTTGGGAAAACTATCCAGTATATGACTCATTTCATTTGGAATGTTCCTCTGTCTTTAGACAGAACAATCATATTTAAAAAGTTAGAATAATGATCCAATCAGGTTTTTCTGTCAAACTAAAAGTACCTTTTGAAAATAGCAACCTTTATACAAGTATTACACATATTTTGCATTAGGCCTAAGTGAAACATGTTTTCATTTTCTGGGGCTGTAAGCAGAAAATCATCATAGTTACCAAAAATGAAAGCTAGAACAAATCTAGTCTGTGTGGAATTAATTTATACAAGGTATTTTATCAAGTGATGAAGTTACTGAAATAAATAATTTTTTTGACAAAATTTTTATTTATTGAGAGATATTTAATGGACAGCATAATTATCCAGACACATTTTTAAAAAAAAGGATAACATGTTAAAACCTTTAAACGTGACTTCACTTTAACTAAAACGATCCAACATCCACTTTACCGAAGTAATGAAAGAACAGGACTTTAAATATTCTGATTTGTATAAAGATTCTTTCTGCCTCAATGTAAAAATGCAACAACAGAGCAACAATGTAAACACAGCCAGGGTTCCTCAACACAAAGTGTTGATATTAAGTCATGGAATTGGAGAAAAACAGGAAATACTGATATGAGGAGAAGGCAAACAGCTTTCCTGCTCTAAGATGCAGAGAAACTGAGAATACTCGAAAGGAACATTTGAACAACTTCGAGGCAAACATATGGCACCGTGGAGAACTTCACTCAAAACGCTACTGGCAACAAAACACATTCATGCACACAAACTGTACAATGTTTTCATTTTGCATTCTCCAGTATTGCATAATTCAATTATCTGACCTTCATAAACAGAGTGAATCCCCTGGAATGTGCTGGTAATGTAAATCAAGTCAAATATATCTCTGATGAACTTCACTCACTGTCATTTTAAGGTGACACTATTTTTCTTTTTTAATATTTTTAATATTTCATTTATTTGACCAGGTTAACCCAGTGCAGATCCAGATCTCATCTGTAACATCATCCAGTCTCTCCAGAAAGTTTGCGACTGCAACTATTGATGCAAATTCCCTCATAATTCGCAAATTTTAGATGGACTTGCAATTCTCACCAGTTATCAAAAGTTTTTTGCAAATCACCTTAACTTTCTCTGCACTTCCTTGTTTTCTGACCAATCACGGAAACTCAGCTGAATTTTGACCAATCCTCTAAGGGCCCTTCTAATTTAACTTCCTGTTTTATGACCTGTCTTAAAAGCCAACTCTGCACGATCTTTGATTTGTATGGAGGGGGCTATTAAAAAGTTATTTCACTTTAAATATTACATATATTCATCTCCTGTCTTTTTTTTGGGAAAGATGTTTGCAGCAATATAAACTTTTTCTGTAAGGTCATGTTATGGCAAAAATAAAGCTTAAGAAATCTGCAACTTTGAACACATTTTTAAAAAATTAAAAATAGGTGCCACAAAATCAGTTGTTACGCCACAAATATCACAAAAAAAGCATCGCAACTTCCTGGAGGGACTGTCTAGAACTTCACTTTTAAAGACGCCAATGTAATCACCAATTTTGTAAAAGCGATTTCTGTTTTCTCTTTAACTGTTGTAAGGAAAAACAGCTGAAAAGTTCTTCTCTAATTTGTGAATAAATTTATAATTTGTTCTTGACAAGAAAATCTTTATAGTAAAAATTAATCAATCAAATGGAGCCCAAACCTAAAGAGCTTCAGCTTTCAACATCATTCATAATATACAAATACAGGAAAATCCTGCAGGTTATGGTACATCTGTCCATGCAGAACACAATGAAACAGCAATGCAGCATCTATCAGTTTAAACTGACCATACCTCACTGTTTTTACACACCAAACATGACAGGGTTTATGACTTGGTGGTTGCAGCCAATGAGGGATTCTCAGCCAGCAGTGCCTACAGACAGTCCAGACTCTACATGTGTTGTTTCATCATTACAAAGCCTGCATAGTAATAACTTTTTTATTCCTTTTGGGCAGCATAATCTTCATCTGAAGCTTTTACTTTTCACAGTTTACATCACAAAGCTTGGATGCTCGCTAACCTGCTCCATGCTAGTGCTGCATGCTGCTGTGACACACATTCCCACGTCTCTGCAAAGCTTCCTGGGAGCTAATTCTAATAGGACTGGACGTCCATTAAGAAAAATGTGGACGCTTGGATACTATAGGATGAGGACGGGCGGTGTTTGGGGGGTAGAGCCAGAGGGACAGCAGCTGGGGTGAGACAATGGATGAGCTCTGTCCTGTTTTCCGTGCCAGTCTGAGAAAGTTTACAGGTCAGAAGACAAACGAGGCAAAATATGAGTGTGACACGCTATTTTTAGGACTGTAAAGCAGAGCTATTTATATTTTCTGTTCGTGTTGTACAGCGAAGCATAAATCCCCCCTCCCTCGCACGCCCACCTATACACCTCTACTTCCTCCAAGCACCATAAATGGGCACGCCGTCCTGTCCGTGTCCCTGTGTGCGAGGCCGATGGTTCCCACCTCATCAGATCTCTGTGCTTTGGACTCTCAGGCAGCCAGTGCTGTTACTTTCTCACTGAGGTGGAGCTAAGAATAGAACAGAACAGCCTCTTACATAAAGCAGTCATGGTGCATTCTGGGATGGGATGGCAATTTTTTTTTCTTTTTGTCAAGCAGCGGGCAGCAAGAATTATTACTGCTGCGTTGGTTTATTTTCTGTGCTGTGCAGGAAATAGAAATCGCACAGAATCCAATCAGGAGCCAAAACTACCCATAGTTGCCACTGCTACAAATGCAACCCTTCCAAAAAACAAAAAAAAAAACCTAAACTAAATCTAGAAAACTAGATGATCAGGAATAGATGGAGCTTTTATCGTGGACTAATAATGTAAAACTCAGGTGAAATGAAGGGAGAAACTCGAATCATCTCGTTACCAAATGCAGCATCTTCCCCTACAAAACAAACTTTACTTAATGTCACCATAGAAACAAAACGTGAAGCCCATTATACATGATGTAACTATGTGGAATATTGGGCAATATACCTCCAGTGAAAATGATGGGAATGGAGAGTCTTGGATGTTTTCTGTTTCAGAACGTGCTTATCCAGAACTACTTTGTGTCATTTCTTTAAATCAGAAGAAACAAAAATCACATGGGGGGAACCTCAAGACTCCGTTCTCAGGTTGCTTTTAATCAAAATTTAGATTCTTTCACTGTGTCAGATTATGCAGGACTTAAACATCAACTATGATATGTATGCTGATTTATATCTTACAACTTGATATTTCTGTCTTGACCTTAGTCCACTACAGTCACTGAGTCAGCGAGTCCAAAAATGGATCAGAATTCCAACCACTTCAAAGTAGAGAAACAAAAAGTCATTGTGTTTGATCCCATTGATGTGAGATTAGACATTAGAACTCAAACACTGATGTTTCTAAAAGCTGCAAAACAACGATGTCATTAAGTTCTTTCATTAAACCCACTTAGCTCCACCGTAAAAACATTTCTACAATAAATGATTTCTTATCAGAATGAGACTCAGAAAAACTGGTGAGGGTTTTATGTTCAGGATGATGGGTTATTGTGACGGTATCTTTATGGGTCCCTGTAAAGAATCAGTCAGCTGCTGCTGCTTGTCACCCTGCTGTAGTCCTGACCAACACCTGAAACATAGATCCAAGTCATCAGTCTATAAATCATAGCACTGAATCAAAAATGTTGGTAATATTCTATGAAGTCCTGATTGCTTAAGTACATTTTGGCTCTGAACTGTGCAGAACGCTCAGGTCATAAGAGTTCCCTTCACGCTATTCCTAGGGAAGGAAGTAAATAAGGGAAAGCATGAGTCATGACAGAAACTGCTGGTTATTTTAAATCAGGACTGAAAACATTACTGCTTACTGCAGCTTTCCCATGTCACTTCTGTCATACTTTAGCTTTTTATTTGCTTAAAATTGACATTTTGTGTCACTTTGTATGCATTTTAGGTGACAGCTTGTTTGAATATTTCAGACATCAGGTGTTTATTTTGCCCTTAAGGCACTTTAAATAACCCTGTGTATGAATGTTTCTAAAAAATGATCTTGCCTTGACTGAGTCACAAAGTAGGTCAGGCTGAATATGATTCAGTCAAGTCATCATTCACAGCGCAGACAGAGCTTCTGCACAATGTAGCAGGACTTTGATTATTGTTGTGACAGTTTAACCGAAATACCAAGTTTTATACTTTTCTCACTGTTGAGTAAAGGACCCAATGTGGGTGATGTCTCATTATATAGTTTACATCAACATATTCACAAAACCTTTTACCTTGCATTAGATAAAATAAATATACACACAAAAGTTCAGAACACCTAAAATAAAGAAATGAGTACAGAAAATAACTGTGAGCTCACTTCATTGGAATTTTCCATTTCTGGAGGTTTGACAAAACTGTCTCTTTAATTGACTGACCAACCGACCGTCTGTTCAACAAACTGAGGACCCAGTTGACTGTCTGTCCGACCAACTGACTGATGGTCCAACCCCCCCATGACCAACAATCTGACCAACCGCTTGACTCCCTAACCAACCAATCATCTGTCCGAACAACCGCCCAACTGACCTGAGTTCACATTCTTAGCACAAAGTCAAACTTGCTTCTAGTTTGCACCTTGTTGTTAGTTGTATTTGGCAAGTTATTACACAGGATCTCAAGGCATAGTGAAGGAAAACACCTTATGATCCCATTCTTATTTGCAGATGATGTAGTTCTCTTTGTGCTTTCATGTAATTCTATTAAATATGCAAAAAACATTTATAAATACATCTCTGGAAAAAATGAAGAGACCATTTACGATTAACAGTTTCTCAGATTTTAGTTTTTGTAGGTTCATATTGTTGAGTAGAATGAACACTATTCTTTTATTCTGTGAACTATTGACATGTCTCTGAAATTCCAAGCAAAAATGTGATATTTATTTGAAGAAAATGAGGAATAGTCAAAACAAAAAAAAAAAGATTCAGTGCTTTCAGACCTCAAATTGTCATGAATTGGTGGTGAGGTGGAGGTGAGGCAAACGCTGGAGGCCCAGGTAAAGTGAATGATGGTGATTTATTAACAAAAACAGTCCCAAAAACGCAGACCAACACTCCGCGGCCAGGCAGCACGGCTGAGCGGAAGCTCACACCGGTAGCATCTGGTCATACAGGCGGCAAACACAAACAAGCGACAACAGACTACGACAATTTACGACAAGGACCCGACCAGGAACAAAGACACAGGAGGAGCTAAATACACTGAGGGTAATCAAGGGAACAAGACACACCTGGGAACAATCAAGGGGAAGACGGACAACGAGGAGACTCAGGACACAGAAAACTCAAACAGTAACTGTTTTTCAAACAGAAAAACACAGAACATGACAGTACCCCTCCCTTAAAGGGCGGCTACCAGATGCCCAAAACAAGTCCAAAACACAAAAACAGGGGTGGGCGGAGGGGCGACGGAAGGAGGGCCAGAGTCCAGGAAACAGAAAACTACCCACAAAAGGTGGACGAAAACACGGAGGGGCTAAGAGTCCAAAAACTAAACAGAAAACTACCCACAAAGTGGGCGGAGGTGTCGAGGGAGGTCCGGTGGACGTCCGTGGCGCCAGAAGAATACCCCACGGAGGAGGTCAGGAGGGCGCCCACGGTGCCAAGGAACACTAGGGGACTCAGGAGGACGGCTAGGGGACTCAGAAGGACGGCTAGGGGACTCAGAAGGACGGCTAGGGGACTCGGGAGGAGCACTAGGAGTCTCGGGGGGAGCACTGGCTGTCTGAGCAGCGGCATGAGGAGCACGAGGAAGCGGAGTCCGGCGGAACACAAGGAGCAGGATCCACAGAGGTCAGAGCGGAGTCCGGCGGAACACGAGGAGCAGGATCCACGGAGGCCGGAACGGAGTCCGGCAGAGCAGGGTCCACGGAGGCCGGGGCTGGAACCGGCGGAGCAGGCACAGAGGCCGGCGCTGGGACCGGCGGAGCAAGCACGGAGGCCGGAGCGGCACGAGGAGCTGGGGCTGGAGAGCCGACTGGAGAGGATCTTTTCTTCTGCACAAACTCATCATACAGTTCAAAAACAATCTCCAGCATTAAAGAGTCCCTTTGAAACAGTTTGAACAGGTTTGTGAAGTCTTCCTCAGAATTAATCTGAAAACTGGCTGGGGGGAGAGATGGGGAATTGGTGATGATGGCTGTGCGGGCATGAATTTGGCTCTTCGCTTGGTCATAGTCCGATGTTAGCCCCATTTCCTCCAGCAGCAGCGGAGAAGGCAGGATCTCTTCATCCTTGTAGAGATCCCTCTGTGCCAACTCCAACTGCTGCTGGATCCAGTCCTCTCGGTCCATCTGGGCCTAGATAGTAGCGACCTCACCGTATTTCTTGTGGTCGGGTCCTTCTGTCATGAATTGGTGGTGAGGTGGAGGTGAGGCAAACGCTGGAGGCCCAGGCAAAGTGAATGATGGTGATTTATTAACAAAAACAGTCCCAAAAACACAGTCCAACAGTCCGCGGCCAGGCAGCATGGCTGAGCGGAAGCCAGGGCTCACACCGGTAGCATCTGGTCATACAGGCGGCAAACACAAACAAGCGACAATAGACTACGACACAAATAAAGCAAAGAAAACAAGTTCACATTCATTGAGAAACAACAATAATGTTTTAACTCAGGAAGAGATCAGAAATTCAATTTTCAGTGGGGTTCAGTGCAGTGGTTTCTTCATTTTAGCCAGAGTTGTAAGTTACACATGCTTGTTTTGCAACTGATCAAAGCCCAGTAAGGTTTCATCTTTAATCCCAGAGATTGCAGAGTGATGGTACAATAAGGCAGGATCAAATCACCATTCAAACAAGATTTGCTGATTTAGAAAACACTAATAATAAACTCATCCTTTCGAGTGACGAGCTATTACAAACAAGGCCTGTAATTAGAAACTGAAAGCTGAGTCAAGTTCGGAGCTCAATGCAGCTTTCATTGTGCCTCAGCATGAGGTGTTAGTCTATAATTATGAGCAGATATATTTGTGTATCCTTCCTCCACCCACAGCCGTCCTCCTCCTCCTCCCGCCTGTTATTGTCTCAGGGTGGTCCGAGTCCCAGCAGATGGTCAGAGAGAGCTGCAACCCACCTTGCCAGCACTGGCAGAGGGAAAGGTACAGGGGAGCGCACTTGGCGACGTGACAAAGAACACTGTGTTACTATGATCCAGGACTGAAATACACCAAATGCGCCACTTGCTGTGAAGAAGATGAAATACCTCAGCCCACATCGGTGGCAGAATTCTTCCACAATGGAGAGAAAGAAATGGTGAAATGGTGAAGTTAATGGGTCTTTCAGAAATGCCTAAGCCAAAGAGAGCCAAGAGAACAGCAATGATCAGGTGTTCTTACAGGATGTCAACTCAGTTACTGAATGGCCGTATCACTTTCCCACCATCCACCCAGCAGTTCCACATGCAACTATTCCTGGTCACACACACGGGTGTGGGAGGATCAGAGTAATTATAGTTCTGCCGTTTCTGTTGAGTGAGGAGAAAACAATACACAGCTTCTAGATGGAACCTGACTGAAATAGCTTTCCCTTATTGTGCATCTCGGTGGGAGTGCTGCTAGGAAGAGTGGGCGGGGCTTAGAGGAGGGGGGGGGGGCAAAAGAAGGTGAGGGTGGAGAAGACAGAAAAGAAATGAGTCACCAAGAGAAGACAGAATGTCCCAGAGATGGCATGTTTCACCAGCAGCACTGAGGCTGTCAGAACCGGACCGCAGAACTCTGATCACTGGATTGATTACCAAATTACAAATCAGTGTAATAGTGTCATCAAGGAACTTCAACCAGATTTCAATCAAATCTTTTTATTCTGGGGAGAAGAGCAAAACAAATGAACTCCCTCTCCAACTCTTTCTCCTTGCACTCCAGACCTTCTTTGAGCGAATCGCCACCGAAGCGTCTCGCCTTGCTCAGTACAACAAGCGCTCCACCATCACCAGCACAGAGGTGCAGACTGCCGTCAGACTCATGACACCATGAATTCATTCAAAGTGCTTTCTGACCACACACAGCGAACACACACTCTGTGACGTCTGTAAACTCTGTTGACACATTAGAAGACCAGATCATTGGACATTTCTGCACAGCAGAAGTCCCTGTGGACTATTGTAACTAATTTGCCTCAAACTGCTTCCGATCTTCATGCAGCCAATGCAATCTGTCTCGTTTGTACCTCCGTCATCAGTCAGTGTCAAAGAAAACGCGACAGTATCTGGGTGCACTTTTCTGATGAGAAGAGCAGTAAAGAAACATGTCAGAGTTGCAAAAAAATAAAAAAAATTCTTGAGGAATTCACAAGATCCAACTCTTTTCCCATCTTTCTGCCGTTCTTCCTGGAAGATTCAGTAGGTTTGAAAAACAGATAGAAAAAATGAAATGAGAAACAAACAACTTCTCACTAACTCCCAAAACTAAGACATTTCATATTTTCTATATATTCACATACCATATGTGGTTGAATAGACTTCCTGTGTGACTTGTTCTGTTGTTATTTCCCGAATTTTTTTAGTGACTCCTCCTTAATGTTACAATGACTGCAGTTCTTTTCAACAAGGCATAAGAGTTGTGTCATTGCTTGATTGCATTATGACGTATGTCTGAATATATCTTGGCATTGAAACAAAACAAGAAAAATAATAATACAAAAACAACTTTAAAATGTGTGTAATGTCTGAATCTAGAATGAGTAATTCTATGAACTATTGAACCCTTTTATGGCAGAGAAATGAACATCAGGTTGAAGAGAAGAAGGAAGCTAGCTAAAATAATCCTCTAAGAATGTTAACATTGGTTCTCTTACAATAAATAATGGTGTAAAAGGAGGAGACAGACTGGAGGAGCAGTGTGAGTGTGTGTCCTACCATGAAAACACGTGCAGCGGTGGAGCTGACTACTGAGTACAACATCATCAGTTCTGCCAACATCTACTAACCCTCTGCTTTAACTTGAGTAATGCCAATATGGTGGCTGGTCTGTTTTCAGTGAATATCTCTTAGAAGTTAGCTGTGTTTCCATTACAAATGGACACAAAACTTTTGTCAATATTCTGCTAATGTGGAAACCCCCCCACAATTTCTGTGTTTCTATCTTCTTGGTTTAGTTGTTTATTTAAACAACTAAATTCACGTTAGTAAGACTGTTCACGCTTTAAGTCGTTGAAAAATGTCCCGTCTCATCAATCCTCAAACTACTTCCTGTCATCTTCTTCATGGTTTGCACTAGTAGTAACAGCCTGTTGTTGATTATGTGACTTTTGTGGTTACAAAAAATACATAAAAATTAATTGGTTAATGTGAGATTAACCTGTTTTGATACAAACAGAAAAACACACTAAAGCTTTTTTTAAATAATAATTTTATTTATTAAATTGCCATGTTTCTACAAATAAAATACATTTCCAAGTAGTCAAATTTTGCAAATACGTGGCCAAATGAAATTCAGCTAGCGTGATGTCTCATGTTTTATTTTTCTGCAACTCTTATCATTTCATTAGCTGCTGAAAAAGCTTGGAAAATGTGACTGAAGGAAATACAGATGGAAGGTGCGCACAATAAAAACTGTGCAAATCAATGAGAAGGCTCACTTTTTAAATTTAATGATTCACAACACCAGGTAAACAAGGAAATAAAAAGATATTATCTTTCAAACAGTATTTATATCCAAGTTTGTGTTTCTTTAGATGGATTATAAAGAATGTTTTTATCCATTTTAAAGCTTTAAAAATGTCACCAGTAGAAGGATGAACAGACAAAGTTCAGCTATGCTGATTGTGGTCAGCATCTTTGTTCTTCAACCGACTCTTCACATGGAGGTTTGCTCACAATGAGGCATTTGTTAGCACCACACAGAGTGAGCAGATCAGAGGCCATATGCAAGACATCCTGTTACATGAATGAAGACCCGCTGAGCTCTCGGAACATGGCCTGATTGCAGCAAATTTTAAAGAGCCTTCTACAGCACGAAGAAAATCATGACACAGCTATGCCCTTAGCACTGCCTAATGAGCCTACCCCAACAATACCATCTGCCCACGATGCTTTTACCATGTACGGACAAAATCGCATCATAATCTGGAGTCGCGAGGTGAAAAAAATGGAGTATTGGTCGTAACTCAAGAGGTGGGAGGAGACGATGAGCAGAACGGCTGCAGCACCAAGAAATTAGTTCAAAGGAGAGAAATAATTTATTTTCCAGGCACATACCCATTTTATACGCAGACAAGTTAACCTAGTGTTATTTGTATAGCCCATTTCAACAGCTAGGCAGTTCAATGAGCTTTAAACACAATATAGTAACCAATGACGGAACAATCAAGAAGCACTATTTTCTCAAAATCCATCAACATTATTAAGCAAATACACATCCAATATATTAATAAATTATTATGACTCAAAGGCAGCTCTAAGCAGCTGGGTTTTTAGCCTTGATTTGAAGGAACTCAGCGTTTTGGTTGTTTTGCAGTTTCCTGTAAGCTTGCTCCAAATTAGTTGAGCATAAAAATGTTAATATTTTTCAATGTTACCTTGCATTGTTATAAAAATATTGTATCTATCAAAAACAAACTTCCATGAAACGTAAACACACCAAGAAACTGCTCAGCTCTTGCTGAGCCACAGCATTATATACATATAATGCTACAGATGGTGAGGCAGGACGTTCCTCTGTTTTCTGTGTGGAACAAACCCAAAGCAGAGAGGCTCTGAGGTCAGAAGTGCCTGGAGCTTCTTTCACTCTCCCTGCGACTTGAACTGATTGCATTATCTGCAGCAAATGGATTTAAAAGCTTTAGTTTATAGTGCCAGAGAAAGCAGCTGCCATAAACGGTTAGCAATACAATAAACATGGCGGCACGCGGACGCACGGATACAGAGCGCCCACACACGGGCTTTTCACCAAAAACACACCTCTACCATGAGAGGCTTTTCAAACCGAGAGAGCAGAAAAGATTCCATCACTGACATGATCACTTAATCCTGTTGGCGGAGAATCAAGACACACTTAAATGCAGGGAAGTAAATCTGAATAATGTCAGTTTAACCCACTTAGTTCTAGTTCTAAATAACAACCAAGAAACAGCAGAAAGTTTTGCTGTGGCTCATGGTCGTAGTTTTCCACCCATTTTACCATTGTAACATTCAGGTGTTTATCATATGACTTGTGATGCAAAAAGTAACCAGTGCAGTTTTGCAAAATACAATAATTTCGATTCTGCCCCCTCCTTGGCGCATTTCCACGAATCAAAACATTTTTTTTTTTCATTCCAATTTGTGCAACTTTCCGATCAATGGAGTCACAGTTAGTGTTTTATGAGAAACAGAAAAGAGAGGTATGTTCAGATTTCCTTCATTCAGAAGCTTCTGTCTTGGAATTAAGTCACAAATTCAAACTTGGTTCATCAACTTAATGAACAGTAAAGGTTTTTACATGCACCATAAGGTGAACTGGTTTCTGTTCTGAATTCTGAGTCACAGTGCCAGAGGTTTCAAGATAAAGCAGGAAAAGGACAAAAAGGTGGGTAGCTGGGTTGATGGCTGGATGGATGGATGGATGGATGGATGGATGGATGGATGGATGGATGGATGGATGGATGGATGGATGGATGGATGGATGGATGTGAAGTAATTTCCCAAACCCATTTCAGTAGAGTGGAGAAACTGGTTTTACAGCATCTTGTTGAACAATCCCTGATGTCCAAAGAAAAAAATCTGACTTTAAAAGTAGAAGATGTTGCTGTAAACTCTTTGTTGTGCTGTTTTGCTTTAAAGCTGCCAACACCACAGTGAGCTCAAGCAAGAGCACAAAACAATCAATAAAAACAGGTTATATTATGAAGTTCGCCCTTCCTCTCACTGTTTTCAGACTGCTTCTACTCTGGGTTCTGCCTTGGCATCGTGCTATTGTCTCCATGGAAACAAGGTTCTGTTCAGTCGGCAGAAATGCAGATGCAGCGACAGATCCTTGGTGCATGGAGAGGGTTATTCTTCATTGTTGGTGTCCATCAAATGCAAACTCCGTCATTGGGACGCCCGTCGTTTTAGAACCCCACCACCACACGCATGCACGCACGCACACACACACGCATGCACACACAACACAAATGCTGAGTGAAGGATTATGAAAATTCAACTGTCAGGTTGTAGAGCAGAAAACACAACTAAAGAAACCAACAGTGTATCCCCACCAAGGAAAGACAAATGGAGTGAGGGATGGGTTAAGTTAGCCTAAACCAACACCAAGACAACCACACATACTGTACATTTGTTATGTATTGAATTATTCATAAGATTTCATTTTTTTCCCACTGACATAAATCTTACAGAAAAAGTTGCTCTTTTGCTTTATAAAGTTAGCACTCTGTTTTGAACTGTGTCAAAGTTAATGGCCGATGTTTCAGTTGCTCTCTATACTGACCACAACTGCAGCAGCCTCTCTTTTTTATTCTGAAAATCAATGAAAAGGTTGAAAACCACAGATTATAAGATGGTTCATGATGTGTTGTGCAAGTCATGCACATGAAATTAGGCTGTGCTTGTTCTAAATCAGCAGTGTAAAATCTGCCTGTTGTGGTTGCAGCACATGGTCATAACACATGCTATTGGTGCCAAGCAAGCAATAGCAAACGTAACACAAAATATTTTCCTTTGTTGATATTAGAATTGTTATTTTTGAATACTTTTGCTGAGATGGAGCAGAAAACATGACAGATCAACCTCTGTGTTCTCCTCCAGTTTCCTGATGAATACTTTGATTCTTTAGGCTGACCATCAGCTCCAAATTTCATAGTTTTGCATAAATGTTATGATATAGTAGAGCTCAGAACTATGACTATGAATTTTGACTATGAGCAAAGCCAATAATAAACTCCTTCCAAGGTGAATACAGAGATGGTTCACAATTAAAGAAACAACTATGAATTAAGAGATAAGGGTTTATTTATAAGATTAAATATCATGATGAATATTAAACATAAATGTACTTCTGTTCCAGGGAATAACTGTAGCTAGGAATTGAAATTGTTCCTGTATCTTAGTTTCCTGGCAACAGCTCAGCACCTTTGTTTTAATCACCTTGACATTCCAACTTCTACATCTGACTTCTACATCTACATTTACTGATGATTTCTTCATTGCTTAGAAACTTTTATTCAAGACTCGACAGGAGGAATATTTCTATTAATTAAAAGAGGTTTAAAAGAGGTTTCAAACAGAATCAGGCTCTGCTTTTGTGACTGAATGTGTATTGAGTTCTGACTGGTTTCAATCAACCAAAAACAAAACGTTTAGCATTTGCTGTTGATAATTTTTATTTAGATTTGTAGATGAAATTGAGAGGAGTTGTTTTTTAACATAAACTAACCAAAATCTATAGTCAGAGTGAAGTGAGTCCCAGCCGCCATGTTGGACTTCGTCCTCAGTGACTCACCCTGCATGCAGAACTTGAGCTCTTTAGGGTCTGTGACGGTGCAGCCAGGCATCTTGTCGGCAACCTTCTTGCTCATTCGGGTGTAGGTCCTCCTCTTCTTCGTCTCGCCCCACAAGTTGGAGCCACCGTGCATGCTGGGAATGTTCAGAATAGCGATGCCCTCTAAGGATGTACTGCTGAGGTCCAGGATGATCCCGTCACACTGTGGAGGCAGAAATATGACACATTTATTTTCATAATCGAAAGCTTATTTCTCTGTTCTGTGCTAGATGAGGAAACAGCTTCAGAGTCTAAAACTGATTTAAAGAAATTCTATCATGGAAATCCTGCTAATGCATTTATTTAGTGGCTAGCAAACAACATAATATACTAAGCAGTTACATTTGGATTTTTTTGTCTAAATTATAGCTAATAAAGCAGACAAATACTTAATCCATTGTCAAAACGGTCGTACAGATACTGGAAAACATCACCAACAGACACAGAAACACCATCTGGAAAAACAAAGCAACACATCAAAACACCTGCAGCAGTTTAACCCTTGACTATATTATTATACAGTGTAGACTTGAGTTGCTCAGAAACTCCTCTGTATACCAAAGTACTGTAGAGTCAATTCATTATTTTTTCTTTGGTTTGTATTGTGATTCTGTAGCACTTTGAGATTAACATGTTATTTTTATTATCATTAATAATAATACTGTGATTATTATTCCCTGAGTAAAAGTATTGATACTCATGTAATTCCAAATCCCAGGTGTGAGCGGTGATTGTGATTGATCCATCTTCTTGTGCACAGCTTGTGGATAATGACATTTCAGTCAAGGAGAACAGGAACAACGGAGCGCAAAGCTACACTGACCCAAAAGGAACGAGTAACAACAAGCTTCCAAGAAATGTAGTGGAGTGATAAGTCATAAATTCTCCAAATTCTCAAGTAAAGTAAAGGTACTCAAAATTGTACTAAGGTATCATATTCAAATAAATGTACTCCATTACTGTCCACTCCTGGAAACAAAAGTATCTTGATGTGAATCAGAGTGGGCCAGAAACTCTCCAGATGTCACAGCTGCTGCTGACCTGTGACCATTCACACCTGATCATCAGAAGAAGAAGACAGGAAGTAGTAAGGGGATGATGGGATGGTATGTTTCTTATCGAGTAAACAAAACTTATTCACATGTGATTTTAATAGCTTTCACATTTAATGGAAACACTGCAATTGTAAAATTATGTTTATTCGACATTAGTTGAATCCTGACCAACTTTTGCACACATTTGTAATATAAACTCAGCTCCTGTCTGAACGAAGGGTCAGGCTTGAACTAACATGGAGCTCTGAGTTCCTCAGACCAGACAGAGCAAAAAGAAGCCCCAGCAGCTTGAACCACACTCTGATTGGCAACCTGAACCGATTTCACATGCAGACGCATTACGGTCCTGTTCTATTATGTAGAAAATTATTCTGCATAATTAAATGTCAAGGGCCTCTGAGCATAAATCTGCCTGTGGGTAGCTCGGAGAAAAAAAACTGAAAGACCACATTTATTTAAATGCGTGATTGGAACCTTACATCCAGGCCCCCTATCAGACTCTGACCTTCATCAGGCTGAACACGGCCTAACTCTGTCAGAGTCGCAGCTCTTTGTTAGGAAATGGTGGAAAATGCAAACACATTTCATATAACAAGTGTGAGCAAGTCATGCACATAGTGTGGCATCACGTTTGTATGGACTACCTGTGCCAGCTGGGTCAGAGGCAACAACAAGCACACTGAGACTCCCACGAAGACGCACGAGTGAGGACACAGTTCTGCTGACATGATTATTTTGTCTGTTGTCTGTTATTGTTGATCTAATTACTGTGACGGATTGGCAAAATGGCATCCTGCCTTCTTAGATGAACAAGGAAAATGAGCCAGTTGAGCCACAAGTTCATTTAATCTACAGCTGAACAGAAACAGTCAGCTCCATGTAGACCAGGAGGCAGAGGTGAGACTGTGTTCAGGACCCGGCAGGTGAATTGTTCAAAATTAAACTGCAGTTGTTTTGTTTCATTGTTTATAGCTAGTTATTTGGTCATACTCAGATATTTTTAATCACCTCCCATGTCTTCATCTGACTGCTGTGTGTGGATCCTCTGTTCAGATTTTTGAATATCGTTTAAACCAGAAGGAAATTAACCCTTTCAGACATGAATTATGATCCTTTACATCAGAATTTTTGATTTTCTTAAGGCATAAAAACGCTGGAGAAAAAAATAAACACTTTTCTAGAATTCTTTTTAGGTGATCAGTTGCAATTCTTTCTAAATACAAAGTTATTTGTAAAATACATCAGCAGTAGTAGTTTCTAGAAGTTACTTGATGTCACAATTATTTTTTTTGCCTATAAGATGATGATTTATTGATTTATTGTCTGTGTGCGATATTGGATATAACAAAATTTTTTTTTGCACTTGCACTGGATGGCCAGTAGTGTCCACTCCAGTGTTCTGTGTGTATTTATAATATAAGAATTCTCAAGAAACAAAAGAAAATGGCTTTTAGACAGCTGACCACTGTAGTGACCTCTATGGACAGGGCTAAATGCAAATGATAAAATCATTTTAATCTTTTTATAATTTGATAGGTGAAAATAAATTGTGATGGATATCGAGATAGACTCATCTCAAGACCCGCCCCTTTGGCAAAAGAACCAGCCATCACATCAGCCTGGCCTGGCCTGGCTGTCCTGAACAGAACCACAGCTCTCGGTGGGACTGGACCGTAAGACCCTGTGACACCTTCTGAACCAAACCCAGATTACTTAAAACACTCTTTCTTCACTTAGTGTCTGCTCATGTTCTGAAGGAACTCTGACTCACCTCCAACTCTATGCATTCGTTGAGTTTCTTGCAGGTGGCGGATATGGTCTCAGTGGTACCAAACTCAAAGTACCACAGCTTGTTCTTCATTCTGCAGGTCAGGAAAAGACACAGAGCGTTAGGAGATGAACCGCCATCCTGACTCAGCCTGCATGTGCAGCTTTGTGACCCTGATGTTATTTAGTATACAGCTGTCACACAGAGACGCCCGTCATGGTTCTGGGTCATCTCACGTTTTCTGACAGCTCAGAATGCCCAGTGAGGGAGGGGAGTCATGAGAGGGGGGTTGAGCCCCCTCTACAGAGCTGAAACAAAGTGAGTGGCTCCTCTGGCTCTAGACGCCTACCGGATTCAGAGGAAACAGGTTTTTTCACCAGGGACATGTAGACATCAGCAGCTAGATGTGTTGTCTGTTCCAATGAGATCTACCAGCTTTTTCTCTGAGATTTATGTCATTTAGGGCAGAAAAATGGCAGCAAGGCAGGGAATTAGGCATTAATCTAAGGCATTGGTATTTGTTTATCATTAGGAAATGTTTTACTGTTAATATCTCTGACAATATTTTAGTCACTGTAAAACTGCAACCCCCAATTTACACTGCTCTCTGGTCTATGGTGCCGTGCGCATCACCATCAAAATCAGCACCAATCCAATTTTTGCCAGATGACGTAAAAAGTTTGGAGTTAATCTTCAACAATCACACCCCTCCAATACCAAACACACAAGCACGACATCCGTATTTTGGGTTTCACTTAATTTTCCTTGAGCTATACGAACTTACGTTACAAGCCAAGTGATCAACAAGTCTTATCAAAAGAGAGAGGGCAGATTCTATTGGTAGTCTAGGTCTTCAGCAAACCAGTCAACTTCAAAACCCCGTAGATAGTGGCAAAAAGTTGAGTTTTTTGGCAATTGTATGGACAAAATGTCCGTTGCTCTCCAGAAATACAAAACTGGAGATTTGGGCATGTCAGTGTTGTGTAATAAAAATGACAAGAAAGCACACAATTTCACAGCATTTTCAAGCATCAGATTAAACTTTATATTCGCAAAAGTCTGTTTGTAAATGACTGTGATTGGAATTAGGAAAGAAAAACTGACAGGACATCCCTGCTTCAAAGGTAATGTCAAACATTCTCCTTTCTTATTGCTTGAAAACCGTGATTATATGAAGACTAATTTCCATTTCCTAGAATGTACTCATTCTCCTACTATTATCCTTTGGCACTAATTTCAGGTGAAAATATTCTGCTGAGAAATGACTCAAAAGCTGACACATCATGACCCGTCACTGATTCCTGATACATAAACAATGATAGCGTTTACCAAAGGTCAAGCAGAAGTCACAAGACTTTATTTTTAATGCTTTGCAGTAAGAACAAAAATACCAAATACTAATTTAAAACATATATAAGTACACTTTAAGTAGAAAGTAAAGGGAGCACAAATCATAAATTCTGCTTTTGAAAGATTGTCATCTGTAAAAATGTTCTGTCCACTTTACCTCTGCGTACTAGTTAAAACACAGCTAAGTTTTTGGTTTGAAGTAGAATATGTGGAAAGAATAGATGTTTACTAAATCTTGCGAGGTACTGAGTTTGTGTTGTTCACGCACAGGTGAAGTGTTAATCTTTAAATCTTCAACTGGATGATCCTGAAATGACTCCCGTTATTGTGTGCAAAAGACTCAGTTTCTCCATTCATGACCTGATGTCCATATGAATTAATCTAAATCACTGACCTCACTGACCCCGATTTCACAACAGCCATAAAGGTGGGAGGAGGGGGTCTAAAAGGTAGAGAGGTCATGCTTCATTAGTCATTAGGGATTAATGAGGCTGTGCAAAGGCACCTGAACAGTGTTTTCATACCAACAAGGCATTACTACACAGCAAGCTAACAGACCAAATGTGTTCAGGGACTTAGTGGCTAACCACAGCCAAGGGCTCTGCACTGGCAGGTCATAATGAGAGATTAAAGCATCATTCCTCTCACTGGGATTTTTTTGAAAGACTACTGAAGATTCTTATTGCCCCAGGTTTGCATTAGTTTTGGCTCAGAAATATGGGAGTGATGGCAGAAGGGCTTAAGCCTCCCTGTTGCATTCACTGTGCATAGGAGACAGGGAAAAACATGAGCTAATTGCATTTTTACAGACGGTCTCAAGTGGAAGCGGCTTAATGAGGTTAAGGCAGTTTGCCTCGCCAAGAATCACAACTGTTCCTAATTGTGGTCTCAACTATGCTTCTAATCCTCTGATTTGACAGCAGCACAGCTTTCTGGGGAGGCATTAAGGTGAAAGAGACAGGAGGACAATTAGAGGCAGAAAAATGAACAGTTGTGCTGAAGATACTGCAGTTATATATTACACAAAACAAATGTTTACATTGCAATCCCAAAATGTTAAGTGCTTGGTGTGACACTTGTAGAAAGTTATCATGTTCAGAGAATTGTGTTTTCTCCTCCAAGGAGGAGGCACCCGCAGTATACACGGCTGTTATGGCAACACGTGTTTACAGCATCAGCAGTGATTGTATGCCAATCCGCTGTGAATGTACTTCTTAAGAAACAAACAACAACAACAAAAAAAACATCCAATCAACCAGATCCGTTCTGAAATGTTTTAACTGCCAGACCAGCAGCTGACCTTGTGTGACGCAATGAAGATAAAAGACAGAAAATCATTGAGGAGCTCTTATTTATTTAGAACTTCCCATTAAGGACATTTTACAAGAAATCATTGCTGGGAAGGAAACATTTTCTGTTTTATTATATTATCAAACAGGTAAAGTTCAGGCTTTAGTCAGATATGAAACTGAATAGATTTTCACATAATTTTATGAGTATCCTATTTGAATGCTTGTATTTTGGTTAATTTGCCCTCCTTGTGTCACGTTGTTCACCATTATTGGTTCCAGCTGGTCCTTGTTTTCTGACTATCTGTGTCCATATTTAACCACCTGTGTGGTCAGTTCCTGACCGGATCTTAGTGTCGCTCACCTGCCTCTCTGTTGTGTCAGAGTGCTTTTCTGGATTTTTGACCACATTAAATCTTTTCTTCTACTTCGCTCTTTGCTCATCACCAAACCCACTTATGACGAATTTGGCCTTTCATCCACGTGTCACCTCTGGTTAATATAAATAAAAATGCTTCAAAATAAAAACTCTGACCAAAGTGCAGAGTGCAGAGTGCAAAGTTTCAAATTCTGCTCATTTGCCCTTGAACATTGCAAAGCAGAGATTCAGAGGTCAGTGCCTAAAGGTTTACAACAAATAATGCGGCACTGACATCATAAATGTGACCATTGTTACCGTTTGACCATGATGCTATCAGAGTAGAGATGTTTATGTTGTTTATATTGCTTTTTTTGTATATCTGCTTGTTCGTTATTCAAGTCCAATTGCTCCAATAGTGTTAAGTTGCAAAGGCAAGAATGCTTAGAGGTCACATGATCAACATGTTGCCACTGGTGACAAAGAAGAAGAAGACAGGAAGTGATAGCTGGATGATGGCAAGGTATGTTTAATGACTTCTCACGTGGACAAATTCATTCATGTGTGATTTTAATTGCATTTCTTATGTAATGGAAACTCACCCGTTGCAAAGTTGTTGTTTTTTTTTCCAATATTTGACAAAATGTTACACATATTTGAGGTCAGGCAGGTTTCTGTGCAGGAAGGCGGTCTTCCACACACTGCACTCAGAGCCTTGGCTGTGCAGACACACTGACAGCCTGACGGAACAGAGAAACGCATTACGTCTGTCCTCCTCCCCAGACGGCGGTTCCACATTGCTCTGTGTTTGTCCTGCACCTGGTTTGGAGTGGGGTGAGGCGCCGGGTCACTCCACCCGCTCTGCCGGGTCAGGCCTGCTAACATTTCCGCTCCATGTTGGACGTCAGCAGGAGTGTGTGTCGGGCGCTACGTCAGCATGGGGTTAAACGTGTGCAGGGAGGGAGGAAGTCTGCACGCTCCTGTTTCACTTTCAAACGTTACAGAGCTTCATACTTAGCTTCTAACCTTTGAGTGTTCAGAAAGTGACACGAGATAAGATCAGGAATTAAGTTCACATTCGGTTAATCAGAAAATCCAGTTGCTCCAATGGACAGAAAAAATATGTCTTCACTTTAACTTCCCATCACACCACTCAAATAAATTCAATCAATATATTGTAAAATTAACTTATGTGTATCATGTTGCAACAGTATTCATCATGTTACCTTCAAAAACATGCCTTGAGTGTTGGCTTAAGCCCAGTTCACGCTACACGTTTTTTTGCCCCGATTTTGCCCTTATGACAATCTTAGAACATTCTTCAACAGCTGGAAGAAGACGACCGTAACTGCCATTATTTTGAATGACTTATTGTGTTAACAGGGGTATACATGTAGGATTGTACTTTCCTTTTTCTTACTTAATAGAAACATAAGAAATGTGATAGTACTTTTTTTTTCTTTTTACATTAGCACAACACAAAGATGTGCACACATTCATAAAGGAAATGCAGCTAGTGTCAGGTGTGCTGTGTGATGGTGTCAACCAAAGCTTTTCTAGGACACTGAAGTGCAAGACAGATACTCCAAAGTGTCATGGGAGCATTAGACATCTGTTATTGAAAATTAAAACTTGATCATTATCATACTTGATTAACAACTGGGAACAAATACTTTTCTGCAGTTTAACATGAAGCTACGTTGTCCTCCTCCATTAAAACCGATGCATTCACTTGCAGTCAGTCAAATGAGAAGCTGTATAAAACAGAGACTGGACTCCATGTGACATGTCATTAGTGTGCGGTGGCTATCTGAGCGCCACAGGCTGGGTGTGAAGAGTCACAGTCCTTCTGTCCCAACAGGCCCGGGGGTGAGAAGCAGAGTCGCAGAGTGCCTGTGAGGAGCCCCCATGCTGGCAGCGTGGAGCACTGAGTGACGGCCAGGACAATAAAGCTAAGAGCTACATAAAGCTGTGGGCCTCTCTCAGGGGTCAAAGGTGATTTGTCATGTGCGCCAGCAGAGGACAAACTTGCTCCTTCTGAACACTGACTCGTTTCAGTTCACACCGCTGTCAAAGTAGAGGGAAATATTCCCAGCCAAAACATCAGTCAGGTCTTAGTAAAGCAGTCACAGTTGTCCGTCAGCTTTCTGCTCTATTGGCAGAACAATGGGCCCAGTGTTGGCTTACTGTAAACACTGTACAGAAGGCGGTCGGTGCTATTTTCTGAAACACGCTGTCAATAATGTGTGTTTAGTAAACATTTACAGCTATTTCAATAATGAAAGACCTCTGTAGCTTATCATCTTAAATCTGTGTGCTTACATGTGGTAAGTAAGCCAGGTTCTCCTTATCACATCTTTCAACCGTTTAGCGGATATAAGCAGAGAACTCGTCATGCTTTCATCCCTCAGAGTTAAAGAAGAAACTGTGGATCCTTCTTTTTCCTCTTCCTTCTCTTGTCTCATTCTTCTCCTTTAATTTCCACAGACTAATTAACCTGTGAAGAAAACACCAGCATGCGTTGTGTTCCATATTGTTTGCAGGACGACAACATGGAACACAATGGGCTCCTATGAGACTCACCGGCATTCAAAACAAGCTACGATATTTCACTCTCCTGTTGGAAGATAACTACGCTTTGTTACTGCAGTCAGTTGAGGCAGAAGTTACCAAAGCTGGGGTCAAGGCCCCACTTGGGGTCACGAGTATGGAAGTCTAGGGTCTTGGGATTTCATTAGAAATTAAGCTACATGGCAACAATGATGAAAGCTTCTGTATTTTAAAAATGTTGTAAAAGATTTTTTAAAAATTAGCTCTGGAAACTAAACTAAAGCAACATGTTGGTCAGTATATTGGCTGTTGATGCTGGTTGTGTTGTCATTGCACTGATTCTTTACTGACTCTGCAAAAATCCTTGTGTCTTTCACCAAGAGTCAGAATTATGACCCTCTTACTTTTTGTCCCGTGGGTCGGAAGCTGGGATGTTTGGGAACCAGTGAGCTACGGTGATGAACTGCAGTAAACTGGTGCTGTCAGCAGAAATACATCAAGAGCAGAGTAGCAGTCAGATCCACAGCTTTCTACCCCAAAACTGTTGAAATACTGAGTTGGTGCTCACTGAACTGAACTTGTTCTAACATTGGTCTATCTATGTTCTTTGTAAGTGGATTGCACTGCTGCCTTGCAGCAGAAAGGTCCTGGGTTCAAATCCCAACCTGGGTCTTTCTACAGTTTGCATGTTGTTCTCCCTGTGCATGCGTGGGTTCTCTCTGGGTACTCTAGCTCCTCCCACAGTCCTTGGACTGTTGCCCCTTGTATGGTGGGGGTGCAGGATTGTTTGTCTCTATGTTGCCAAGCAATGGACTGGCTATTTGTCCAGGGTTATTATAGTTAACAAAAGTTAGCAGAATAAAATTGAGGAAACATTTTTGTTAACTGAAATAAATAAAAATGGTAATTGATGCAGAAATAACTGTAACTATTTGTATTTATAAAACAAATTAAAACATACTAAAATTAAAGACAGAACATCCTTACTTTTTGTGTGATATTTTCTACTATGTGTAGTGATAATGTTAATCTGAATCATAACACTTTGCAGATGATTGAATTCATTTTACAAAAACGACATCAACAGGCCTGCTGTGTCTTTCAAAGGCCATTATATGATGTCCTGTTTATTTAAATGTAAAGTAGGAAGTGAGTTAAACACTGATGCTCACTGTGAGCAGTTGTAGTGTAAGGGGATTACTTACATCTAACGTCCTTCAAATATTTTCAAAATAAAATTCTTTGTGGACCAATTAGAAAAGAACGTTTCTTTATGTAAAGGTGATATTTTCTGCAATATAAAACTGAAAAAAATGGATAAAAAACGTCTAGCCTAGTTTAATTTGACACCACCTGATTAATATAATTACAGATAGAAATATGTAAGAGTGATTAAATATTTAGAACAAATATTGAAATCCAGTATTTGTCTCTAAGAAACCAGCATGAGTTAACGAGAAATCTGAAATGACAGCATTTTGTTTTATATCTTTTAAGTTTAGTCTGAAGCACCAGAGTAATAAAATGTGTGACTTGATGAAGCTGTTGCTGTGACAGATTGTTGCAGGGTGACTGTATGTTCTGCAGCTCATCCTTCCTCGGATACTTCTTTACATCCTCTATATGGATCACTGTGACGCTCAGCCCCGACCTTCCTCAGGCAGCCCGGAACATTATATAACTTTTAATTAGTTTGTTATGTACTTGCTCTCATGGCTGGCCATTTAAAGCTAATTCTGAGCTATTAAGATGACTCAAATCTCCACTTGTGTCATATGTGTTACAGTTTATCTTTATTTCACTCTGCATCCCAAGACTTCCAGACCAGAAACCTGATTTCATATTTAGTTGAGAACGTCATCCTTACCTTGGACAACACAAAGGAAGTGACGAGTTTCTGTTAAAGTTACAGAAACTCGTCATTCCACAGTGCTCCAAATTAAGTGAAAAGCAGTTTGGACTCCTGTGTCAATGCTCCATATCAAATCCACTAACCTGCTGTTGAACTTCTCTGGGTGTTTTTCTCTCATCAGATGAAAGCGGTGGGCGATGGAGGCATCCTGTGTGAAGAACAGAGGAAACAACATCAGCAACTTGACACGCTATTGGTGCTGATAGCGTCTCAAACAGCATGGCCACAAAGCAGCCAAATATGTCGTATAATGGCTCCACTCTGGAAAATTTTAAAAATCATTGAAGGCACCAAATTAATCTAATTAACATGAACTTAAAATGAGAACTGTTTTTGGTTATTTTCACTTAGTGGTTCACAAATGAACCAGTTGGAAAAATTCCTGGCAGTTTAATAAGTAAATGTTTGGAAAAGGGCTGTGCAGAAAGACCTCTTAAAGTCATCAAGATTTTATTCAACATAAACATAAAAATTCTGGCATTTCTGTTGTAAAACTGATCAAAGATGATTGGTCTGGTAAACTCCTAACGGGTTTAAGATGGGTACAACAACAGAGTTTTAGAAGCAGCAGCAAGAGGTCAGAGTTTGGTCTGAATACAGCTCAGATGGGATCTAACCTCCTCCTCCCATGTGTTTAACCTCTGACCTATGGGGCAGGGGTGAATGTAAGCCTGATGAGTCACCAGAGCAGCCTCAGACTGACCTCACAAAGAGAAAACACCTCCAGTCTCATACATCCTCAACAATTAACATTTTCCTTTGATACAAGTTCAGTTCTTCAAAGGCCTTACTGACATCCAATAGTTAAATCAGGGTTGCCCAAACTTTTTGAGACCAAGATCTACTTTTTCTCTCACCAGTGGGCTGATATCTACCACATGACACAGACAATCAGTTGTGAAAACTAACCTAAATGATCATAGATCAATTATGGAGTGTGAAAACTCAGATCTGATTGGATTATGATGTCGGAGTGTGCCAGACTGATCTGATTAGTGGCTGCTGAAAATTTGTCACATTTTCAGTAGTTCATTTTTCTCAGGTCCACTTGGCATTCACATATTAATTCTAACCTCACCAGACTTCATTTTAACCAAACCCAGACCTTGGGTTGTCGGAAAACCACAGTTACTCTTGGTCCGCATCAGATCTACAATGTGCATTCACACCTCCACAAACAAACCGGACCATCTAGACCAGGGGTGCCCAAAGTTGGCCCTCGAGGTCCGGTGTCCTGCATGTTTTAGTTCTCTCCCTAGTGGTAGTAACAACCTCCTTAGCAAGTCAATGTTCCTGAGGAACACTGAGGCCATCATTTGATGGCCTTCTAATGAGCCATCATTTGATGTAGGTGTGCTAAACCAGGGGAAAACTAAAACATGCAGGATGCTGGCCCTCAAGGACCAACTTTGGGCACCCCTGCTCTAGACACACAAGCTAGGGTTTGATTAAAGTGAACTAAACAGGGCTAGTGTGAATACATCGTAAGAGTTCTTTCCTAATGGTGCAATAAAATGCATAAACCAAAAAAAAATAAAATAAAATTTGTCACTCAGCAGATGTCCTAGAATTCCTTGACTCATTGTGAAGAGAACAGAATCCATTGTGATATTCTAAGTCAAGCAACAGAGACACAGATATGCTCACAGTGGATGGGATGAGCTGAACACAGCAGGCCTAATTGGCCCTGAGCTGGACCAGAGCTGCTTTTGCTGCACTCAGGCCTGAGGATGTAATGATAAGCAACCACTGGACTCGGTGTAAGTTATAAATCCACTAGATGTCAGAAGATGTCATGTGGCTAATGCAGATGTAACTCCTGGATGTGGCTCATGTGATGCAGCGGGACCACTTTACCGCAAGAGACAGAATAATTGCTTCATGTCCCTCAATGAACAAAAATTGTCTGGTTCTGCCTAAACATCAGGTATGCTTATGTCTTCAGACCAAATATAAAGAAAACCTTCGTCTGCTGCCTGTAAAGCACTATCCCTTTCAGTGCATGCTTTGGATGTGTCTGAAAACTTGAGTAACTTAGGTTACTCAAGAACTGAGAATAGTGAGGTGTTAAGATGGATAGCTGTGCCTAAAGTTAGCCTGCAGTGATGTCTACTCACCACAAGACCAAGTATCAAATTTGGTGTCAGTTAAACTGAAGATAACGCTCTATTTTAAGATCCGATGTCTGTGAGATCTCAGAACTTCGCAACAGAGCAAGACAGAGTGCCGACATAAACCTGAACCAACAGATGCGTGTCATCACACTCGTCCACCTGCCTTGTGCCAACTCTGATTCCTCTTGTTGCGGTGAAGTGAAACAGCTGCAGAGGCAGGCAGGGTGCCAGGGTGTTAGCACAGATTCTCCTGCTAATATCCCTGCTAATAAAAATGAGCAGGGATAAAAATAATACAGCAAACAAAGTTAAGACAAGGAATAACGGTATGTTGCGGTGAAGCGAGAGCTGAGTCAAAAAGCGACACTATCGATTTACCAGTTGATCTACGTTCCTACCATCATCTGTGGTCATGAGCTTTGGGTCATGACCGAAAGAATGAAGTCGCAGATACCCGCAGCCAAAATGAGTATTCTTTGTAGGGCATATTGGCTCTCCCTTAGAGATAGGGTGAGAAGCTCGGTCATCTGGGAAGGAGTCAGAGTAGAGCCGGAGCTCCTTCACGTCGAGAGGAGCCAATTGAGGTGGCTTGGGAATCTGGTAAGGATTCCTCCTGGACGCCTCCCTGGTGAGGTGTTCCGGGCACGACCCACCAGGAGGAGAACCCAGGAAAGACCCAGGACATGCTGGAGGGACTATGTTTCTCAACTGGCCTCAGAACACCCTGGGATTCCCCCAGAGGAGATGGAAAAAGTGGCTGAGGAGAGGGAAGTCTGGGCCTCCTTTCTTAGGCTAATAAACAGGCGGGCAGGCTGGATGGATGGAAATACAGAGCTGGTCTTCTTCCAGAAGCGCATTTGTGAGGTCACATACTGATGTTGGACGAGAAAGCCTGGCTCTCTGTCTCCTCTCTAATTAATTCCAAAGAATCGGGTTGAGGTCAGGACTCTGTGCAGGCCAGTCAAGTTCATTCACAACAGACTCTGCCAGTCTGGTGTGGAAAGACTGGCAGAGTCTTTTCATGTCTTTATGGCAAGATCCATGTCTTTATGGACCTTGCTTTGTGCTCTGGAGCACAGTCATGTTGGAAGACGAAGGGTCCAATGAAACTGTTTTCACAAGTTGGGAGCAAGGGATTGTCTAAAATGTTGCTGAAGCATTCAGAGTTCCTTTCACTGGAACTAAGGGACCAAGCCCAGCTCCTGAAAAACAACCCCACACTATAATCTACCCACCACCAAACTTTACACTCAGCACAATAGTCTGACAAGTACCGACGTCC
Organism: Poeciliopsis turneri; assembly: GCA_922788865.1. Taxonomy (NCBI): domain Eukaryota; kingdom Metazoa; phylum Chordata; class Actinopteri; order Cyprinodontiformes; family Poeciliidae; genus Poeciliopsis; species Poeciliopsis turneri. The sequence continues at coordinate 719,933 of CAKLNU010000337.1, forward strand.
TGGCAACCGCCAAACCCAGACTCGTTTATAACTTCATAACTCGTGATTCGTAACTTCAGAGAACGCACCTCCACTGCTCGAGAGTCCAGCGCCGGCGTGCTTTACAACACGGCATCCAATGCCTTGCGTTGCACTTGGTAAGGTATGGCTAAGATGCAGCTGGTCACCATGGAAACCCATTCCATAAATCTCTCTGTATACTGTTCCTGAGCTAATGACATGAAGTCTGGAGGTCTATAGTGACCACCAGCAGAAAGTTGGTGATGTCTTCTTACTATGCTCCTCAGCATCTGCTGACCTCGCTCTGTCAGTTTATGTGGCCAACTACTTTGTGAATGAGTTGCTGTCGTTCCCAAACACTTCCATTTTCTCATAACACAACTGACTGTGGAATATTTAGGAGTGAGGAAATTTTAACGACTGGATTTGTTGCACAGGTGGCATCCTATCACACTTCCATGCTGGAATTCACTGAGCTCCTGAGAGTGACCCATTTTTTTCACATATATTTGTACAAATAGTCTGCATGTGTAAGTGCTTCATTTTATTCACCTGCAGCCATGGAAGTGATTGGAACACCTGATTCCAATCATTTGGATGGGTGAGCAAATAGTTTTGGCAATATACTGTATCCTAGTTTTAAGCAATCAGATCGACGTACAAAAGCAAAACAGCAAAACATCTTGGTAAACAGTTTACACGTTACCCAATCTCTGGGTCTCGACTTGTTTTTTTCCTGGCCTTGGGCTAGGCCTCGGTCTTGGATTATTAAGGGAGTTAAGTTTTTGTAATTCTGACAAAAACTGTGGTGTTGAACCAGCCTTCACCCAGTTTATCAAACCAGACCAACACCAAGACCAAAATTGAGGCATAACAATCCAAGACTGGCAAAAAAAACAAACAAAAAAAAAACAGATTGGGGTCCCTGATAATATAGTTACCTGATAGGAATATATTTAGGAGCTGCAGCCAACTTTCTCTGCTTTTTAACACCTCTCTCGCTGTGTGTTAATGTGTGTGTGTGAGGTTGTGTATCAAAGCATGTGCATGCTGCACCTCGTGTCTGTAGGACCAGCCAGGTGTCACTCAGCACGGTCATTCATTATGGCAGTAACCTGGCCTGAACCTGGCAGTGGCTGGCTTCCTGTCACTGATACTTCCCCTGACCTTCAGTCGGTGCCAGGACTGCTCTATCTCATAAAAACACAACACACGCACACATACCTCTCTGTACAGTTTCTGCAGTTTGGAAGATGGAACACTGACTTTTTATGTCAACTAAACTCCATAAACTGCTGTAAATATCAGACTACTTAACAACCTTATATCTGCTCTGGTGAAAACACCAGAACAGAGCCTGTTCTCCAGTCAAACATGCCAAAGTCAGGGAAGGCAGCAGAGACTGGTCATTAATACTGGGAATGATCCCCCAGCATAGCACATCACACATCCAGCGAGGAGCAGAGATATATAGGCACATATAAACACACTGACAGCCTGGGGTCAGCTTCCACTCTGAAACATGAGGTGCCATCTATCATAGCTGCTGACATGGTGTCATTTCCTTCTCCCTGATTCCTCCTCTCAGATAGTTTCCAGGCCAAAGGTGAAGTCAAAGTGTTTAGGAAGTGATACAAGTGTGTTGAGTGGAACTAATTAGGGGAAAATGGAAGATGGAATAAAAACATTAACAGTGTTTGCTTGGGGAGCTCTGAAAGGGTTGATCTCTTCAACATCAGATTATCCGTTTGCTTTGTTGTGCTGGAAGCATTAATACACACTTCACACTGCGTTTGTGATTTTGATCATTTGCATGATCAAAACATTCATTCAAACTCTGAGAGGCTAAAGGTGACCTGTTATGCTTCCTTGAATAGGTTAGGACAGGTCTATTGGCTTCAACACATGTTTATTACTGAACATGTTTTGTAGCCCAGTAGTTCCAAGAAAATTACAATTTAGTCTGCAATTATTCAACTGCACAGGTTTGAAAAGCAGCGGAGGGACCTCCTGCACAACCAACAGCAATGCAGAAAGTCGTTTGTTGATGGTAATTCAAGAACAAAAGTCTTATCTTTTCCTGCAGCCACTGTACAGCCTATACAGTGGTAAAACCAGCTGACCGAATGTGCTGGAGCTTGGGTTGCTAGATGAATGGTATTGAATCAACATGTTCAACATGGGGTGATGCGGTAATAAAATATGCCAATATTTCTTTACAAAGTGAGGTCTGTCTTGTGAAGTGCTGTCCAGTAGGCTGTCAGCATCCCATATTGTCTGTCAAAGAAAGCTTAGCTGTTACTATAAGGATGTGAACTTGCGTGAAATAAGCTTGGCATGCTGTTGAATATTTGAAAGTCTTATTTTGAGGTAAGAAGTGAAGTGGTGTTTTAATTGCTACTTCTGCGGGTAATGCTGGTAGAAATGTTAACCGATAGGGTTAACAGAGGAGCCATGTTGTGATGACTTTCTGAAGGTGGCGTTTCAGAAAGAACAGGAGTTTTTAAAGAGACACAGAACCAATTTCAAGGTGTTAAATTTTGAAGTGAAATTTCTTTTAAGTCACATTTGATAGATATAGCATTTTTATAACACTGAAGGTAACATAGTTACATGACTGTGCTAATATATGGCTATGTGCCTGGTGATTACATAACACTGCCCTTTTAAATTCTAATTTTGTTCACATAATCCCAGTAATCAGTATCATCTAGTCTGATGGACTGGATGTATGGCTTCAACTTCAACTATGATAACATATCCTAGACAAACATAGAACCTGTTGTTGATAACAGAGGACTTGTACAGGGTTGGATCCTCTCTCCTCATAACCTCTCAAAGCAATCCCAGTTAGAAAAGTCAGTAATGGTTGCCAAGACAGCAGATGAACTCCATGATTGCTGACATAAGCAATTTTAGAGAAGCTTAAAGCTTTTTCCTAAGTAGTAATAAACCTGAAAGTCTCATATGGCAAATCCAAAAATGGATTTTTGTCTCGTAAGATGCATTCATAGGTTGAAATAAAATACTTCACCTTCTGATTTACAGCTCTGAGTGGTTCAGCTGAGCTGGCCACATGCTCTACACTGTGTCATCCACAATTAAGTCAGTGAGATAAAGGACAGATGACTGTGGAAGCTTTCAGATTCGGCCTTGTCAGCCTCCCGTCGCTGTGGCAACCAAAAGCCCGGGCAGCAAGGTCTGAGATGGGACGGCAGGAAACACAGGCCTTGTATGGTTTGCGAAGTAGATTTGAAGTCTTAGTAACGGCGCCATCAGCGATGTGAGTCAGAGTCAGGTTTGCCCAGGTGCCATGTGCACATAGACTCTCAGCCATCTGTCATAGCTGCTCCTGGAGGGTCAGCAATCTGTCGCCAAGTACAGCACAGTCAAAGTCGGCATGCAGCCTCATGCAGAAAACCTTTACATTAAACCCACAAGTCAGCACTTCCTCACATCAAACTGTCCTCTGGACAGACCCAATCCAGCAATGCTCTGGTCCCTGTTTCACAGGTTCTCATTATTTTGAGCGCATTTTTAAAAAATGGGACACAAATATGTTTTGTGAGCCTACATCACTGACTTCTTAAGCAGCATATTAGTGGGAAGATGATTGTGAGGCTGACTCGGAATAAACCCAAATCAAACTGGCTCCTTGGATCAGGTTTGGATAGAAACAAAACATGCTCACACACAATAACATAAGCTCCTTTGTGTCAGAATGTGGCTACACAGGAAATACTTGTCATATTAATCAGCCCTGATTCTCCATAAACAAAGTTTTTCTCGAATCCACACAAGGTTAGAGTTACACACAGACCTAAATGAGCATCAGTCCCACCCAGCCTCATTGCTTCGTTCTCGACTCTGCATTGTGTTTTGGTGTGTTTGTTCTGCTGTTTGCCACCATTCAGTCACTTTCTCTAAAATTCAATAACTACTAAATATCAGAAGGTACTTCTTAATTTCTCATTACCACAATTACTTCCCTGAGTTCTTAGTTGGTGGCGCTGAAGCTGCATTTCCATTGATCACATAATTGCGCTATTTGACATTTTGAAAATAAATTTATCGGAAGCTGGCTAATATAAAAATTCATTTTTTTAATAAAAAACTTTAAACTCTAGGATGAGGTGTTTTTTTGTCCACATGGAAATTGGTTTATTTTGCAAAACTGCAATGCAAACACTTTTATTTTTGCATCATACGAGTCACATGATCAACAACAGGATGTTGCCACTGATGTAAACCACAAAGAAGACGACAACAGGAACTAGTCGGAGGATCACAGTGTTGTGTGTTTTCTAATGACTTATGACGTGAACAAGCTTGTTCACGTATAACTTTAACTGCGTTTCTTATTTAACAGAAATGGCAATGGTCAGGGACCAGAACCATCCAAACCAGCAGTTGGTCCACACACAGAAACGGCTTGGAAGCCTAACAGAGACTTCATTTTCTGCAACAACTAAAGTACAACCTACCAAAGGGCATGCTGTGAACTCTTACAAGAGATTCACTTTTTGAATTAAAACACTGAATTAGAGAAACAAATTAACTTCTTGATGATGTTATAATTTTGTTGAGATGCATCTGTATCTTGGGCGTAAGAGTCAAACTGTAACCCCAGGCCTGATCTGGGGTTACAAAACGTTATGGAACCTACAAGAGGTGAGCAAAGACCTTCAAAGGTTGTTTTTTTTGTTATTCTTCAGCATTAGTCTTTACATGTGCTGTTCTCACAGTGTGTTTCACTGAAGGTGCATCGCCTCCTAATTCCATTTTCTTTGTAAATAATTCAGTTTCTCTGGTGATTTCGTAGACGTCCCCCAATTGCGACCCTTCACTTTAGCCAACTGCAATATAAGATTTATACTAGATGAAGACATCAAAAGAGTTACTATCTACTGCATGTAAATGTTAAAAGCTTTTACATGCTTTTAGGAGAACCTTGTTTGAACACTTTGGACACATCTCAAGGAATGAAAGGTACCACCACGCCATAACTGGAGCTCTAAAAATCCCTTACAGCATGTACATTTTAATGATCAGTTCAGCATGTTATTAGCAAAAAGAACAGCAGAACTTCAGAACTTGATGTTAGGTATAGCTCTGGAAACTAGAGCTATACCTAACATAGGTCTATGTTAGGTATAGTAAAGTGGAGGTAATACCTTAAATATAGCCAAGAGTAATGAAGACAAAAGAAGGAAAAATAGTTGATTAAGAAAACCTCAAACCTACGCAGCAAGACCGTAAGGAGTCACTTCCTCTGGCCTGTGCAGCTAGTGGGGCTAAAAGAGCAGAGCTGTGCTGTGCTGTGATAACTTCATAAGCACCTTGTTTGTCACCTGCATAAATGTCCCTGAGGCCCCAGTAAAGCATCTCTAAGACAGCATAAAATGATTGCTAAGCAACTGTCACCTGGCAGCAGGCTCTTTTCCTCCAATTAAGGGATCAAACGTGTCCCGGAGGAAACAGAAAGCAACAGACGATTCAACTAATTGTGTGTGTCCACACAGATCAAATCATCTGTCTCACAAAGTTTCTACTGAAGTTTCAGAGAATTTCCAACAATATATTTCTGTTGAGCCAAGTGTCGGATCACTGCAGAAACTTTTTCAGAGTTATCCTGAAAATGAGTTATCTTGCTCATGAGTAAGAATGAGTTATCCTCATTCTTACAGTTGGGTTTTGGAGAACGATCCAGGAACTTACATTGACTGTGCTTAGTGTTTATAACAGCTGACTGCATTCCATAGGAAAAACAGTATCTGCTTTGTCTTTCTTAAGCTCTCTTAGACATCTCTTTGATTCTTGAACAGCTCTTGATTCTTTGATTCTTTTTGAGACTAGTTTGTCACTCAGCTTACAACATGCCGCAGACTGCTGCTGGTTTGGTGAAATGTTCACTCTTCCAGATTATGGGCCCCAGCAGCACTCAGTAGTTTCATTTCCATTACAAGCATGTGCAAAAAAACAAAATTTTGAGATTGCTGTTTCCATCAAAAAACCAATTCAGTTGAAACCACACATGAATAAGTCATTAAAAAAGCTTTGTCTTTGTCGTTTTTGGCAGTAGTAACCTTCAACTCTTGATCATGTGATGCAAAAAAAGTTTCATTTGCATTTTTTGAAAATTTAAAATGTTATACATACACACAGTTCAAAAGCCACCTCATCCTATCACAAAGTCGTTTTATCAAAAAACATGAGCTGTTTCGAAATTGTTTCCATGAAGTAAATTCATTTTCGGAATTCCAGGTTTTGCAACAGAAATGCAACTACTCAAACATTCAATTTCCAAATACAGCTGCCACTATTTATATAAATTTCTTCTGTTAAAGTAAGAATATCTGTGAAGGTATATTAACTTTTACCAATTATGCCAGTGTGCAATATCTTGCTAATGAGAAACCCCTTTTTTTATAGGCCACAAGTTTATACCAGCCCAGTTGATGTTGACCTGCACACAGCAGCAGGAATTGTTTCTAAATACTTCCTGGATTTTATGGCTCCTTGAACATCCAGGTCTTCAGTACTTTTGATTTTTTTTTCTCCCAAAGAAATGGTTTTGTCAGATAATTTTGCTTGATTTTTTTGTGCTTATCGGTTACTTGAGTGGTCATTGGGTGTGAATTTGATCTCACTTGTCCAATTGGAAAAGGAAAAGAAAGTTGCGTTCAATACTTATTTTGTCTGTTGTTATACAGCCAAGTAAAACATTGTTGCTTTTTAAACTTTTTAGAGACATCTATTTAGTATCTAGTATACTAAAGTATGAATACATATGATGATTGTGGCATGAACAGGACACAGAAAATGTACAGCAGAACTAAAGTCCGCCTTACCACTCCAACAGAAAAGTAATTGTTGATGATGCTGTAAGGGACAGGGTCGCCCTTCTCCTCCTTGTCATTACGAATGATGTCGATGTTCCAGCGGTCCAGTACCACCTCGGTGCTGTGTTCAATGTCCCGCAGGACTTTCATCAAGCTGCCGCCTTCATAGCCTGTCAGGACAGCCACACAGGATGAAAGGAAAAGAAAAAACACAACTAAATGATAGTTTGGTAGAAAAGCACCACTTAAAAAAAAAAAAAAAAGTGGTATTGTAAGTACATCAGTCAGTCAATTCGGCAAACTATTGTAACAATCAAAAGGTTTGACACAAGTCATACATTTAAAAAAACACAGTTGTCATACTGACTGTTTGTAAACTTTTGAGTTAAAAAAAATCCAAACACTTTTTTAAAATATTAAATTAATTTAGAATTTTTAGAGTTAAACAATCAAACAACAAAAGACAAACAACCAATCGATAGAGCAGTACTGATGAAAGAGGACAAAATATGATTATGTACATCAGTCCATCGTGCATAGTCACTTCTCTCACCAAGTTTTCTAGCATTTAGCAATAAAAATTATGTTGGTAATTCTATCTAAGCTAAAACAAGAAATGTTTGACCTGATTTTACTTCAGACAGTAAGAAAAAAGTTTTTGTCTTTTTATTGAGTGTATGTAAATATCTGTTTTTCAAAATCATTGAGATAAGAAAGTGGAAGTTAGTGAAAAGCCAGATTCCGGGAAGAGGCCATCATTCATGGATCCGTCTATGACAGCAAGTCGCCTACATCTTGACCCACAGCATCACACTACTGCCACCAGGTTTGCCTGTTCTTTTCTAAAAATCTGTGTGATTTTTAAGAAGGAGCAGGACTTCGTGTCAGTGACTCTGGTTCACAAGCACCTTTCAGTCTTTAGGTTGAACCATGATGCTGTTTTGACCTACTTCACTTTGTAAGAATGGTTTGATTTCAACAGTTCTTCATTATTTTACCTTTCTGGTTCACATCGGTGCTGAATGTAGATTCTGAATCTGAGTTTTCAAAATAATTTTTTTTCGTAGCCAAGTCATGATTTAAGAAAAATAGCTTGGATAGATTTTCTTCTAAACGGCCCAGGTTATCACAGAATTTATTGATTGTTTCAGAATTTGCTAGATGATCTGAAATAAGTAAAAATGGAAGAAATATGTACGGGAACATGTATTTGTTATTATTTTCCGATGATCCTGATGAGGGTAACATTTCCCAGACTGACCAGCAGTTTCTAGAAAGCGTTCAGAACACGATTCCAGGAAATAAAAAAGTTGAAAGTGGGAGCTGTTATGGCTAAATTAAAAACTTCACACACACACAAAACACTTGTACTGTAAATCCATTGCCTTGTGTTGATTAATCACAAAACCATGACCTTTTATAAGAAAGCTTGGTTGTGACTATTTTATTATTGCTGCTGGGAAGATGAGCCCAACTCTTACTCAGCCTTATGAAAACGTTATTAAGCTTCCAGTTCCAGGGGACTGAGGAGCTCTGCTGATCGGATCATCTTTCAGCAGCTTTCAAGGTTGAAGCAGATCAGGCTGAGCAGCATGTGAAGATAAGTAGTTAGTTTTTAGTGGAGAAAACAGTACAGTATGTGTGTGACAGACCTTACCTGATAGAACCCAAATATTACTGAATTCAATTTAGTTCATTTTATTTAGAATATAAAACACCAATTTACTACACGCATCATCTCAAAGGGCTTACCAAAAAACTCATTTCAATCCACATTCAGAATTGATTCTAGTTATTAAACAATCCACTCAAGTTCATTTTCTTATTCAAGCTGTTCAAGAGGCAGTAATGTGTTTTCCAGGCACCTGGTGCCATTTTATAGCACAATCAAGTAACTACATTACCTTCAGTTGTTATGAAAATGACATAAAATGACATATTTGGTAAGTCATATCAAATATGACTTAAGAATGGGCTCCAATATGGAAATATCATCACATTACAGTAATCACAGAGTCTGAGGAAGTTCTCACCTCCTCCCCAGTGTAAACATCGTGCCAGGTCATTTCCTGTCCCGAGAGGGAGGATGGCCACTGGAGGCTGTCTGGTAAAGTTGGCCTTATCTGCAAGCAGGATGAAGACAAGTCAAACTCTGTTCCGAGTGATGTGTGACGCTGAAAGCAAAACCTTTAAGAAAATAAAGTTACAGTAATTATTTTGTAATTTAATCACCCCTCCATGGATCGACCAGAATTGCAAAAACGATGTTGGTTAAAAACACACAAAGATAAGGTCGAAACACTGATGGAGCTTCCTGCCCTGATGGATTATTATTCCACAGTGGCAAAACAATTTTAATCTCATCTGTAATACCAACAGCAAAAATGGGATTATTGCCTTCAGAGGAAACCTAATGCTGTAAGTTTCCTGTCAAAACACACTGGCGTCTTAAATCAAGAGGTTAGATGTTCAGTACCGATGCAGTCGAGGATCCAGCCCACTGTGCCGTCACCTCCACAGGCCAGCACCCGGGAATCTGGGACATCATGGAAAAAGTTGAGCCTGGATGGAAAGGAGATCCGGGAAAATTAAGAGAATGCAGGAAACAGGTGGTCCACAAACATATAGTCAGGAGGGGAAAGTTCCCTAATTGTAATCACCAGATGGATTAGGAAAGCCGTTTACAGGTCAATAATCCGTTGATTGTGTTTCTTGAGGGATTTCTAAGCTCTGGATGATCTAATGAAGAAAGGCTGATGTGTGAATGTGTGTCCTTCACAGGGACCCTTAATGTGTGTGGGGAGACAGCTGCAGGCATAAGCGTTCCTCCTCTTTCTTCTTTGTTCAGCTGGCTTCAAAAGGGCCACAGGCCCCTTTCAGACCCTACGTCCGGCCGGTCCTGTCCAGAACCGCAGCAGGACAGGCGTCACAAAGCAGGAAGGAAAGCCTTAAAGGACTCATGAAGTTTGTTGCATCAGCTTAGAATAATTAATGTTCATTTAACTTTGACCTTTTTGAAATGTGAAGAGGGATAACCTAATAGAAACTCGAACAAATGAATGTCAGCAGTGAGAACAGCTTCTAAACCCAAAACCTTTTCATTAAACTTGAAACCACATTTCAGGGGTTACAGTTCTACGGTACTACTGGATTTCATTTAAAGCAAAACTTCATAACAAGATGTAATTTATTTTATATAAAAGACAAACCCCACAGCTGTTCCTATTGCTAAAAAAATATACATATTCATTGTTACAGCTATTAGGGTGTTATGTAGATCAAGTATTCAATGTCATTTTAATATAAACTCACTGTCAGTTAGCTGTTCTGATCTGAATAGTGCAAGACAACTGTGGAAAACTCTCAGAGCGCTGATTGGCTGTGCACAGCAACAGGTTGGGGATGGTAGGTGTGGCGTTACACCAGATTCCATACAGACATGCTTTCTCTTCAAAACGACTTGAACAGTACAGGAGCATTTAGCACCAAAACCAGAACTTCAAACCCATAAAGCATGCTCATCCTAAAGCTCAGATTCTTTCTCTATTTGCTGTTTGACCTTGTACAAGACAAAGACCACATTAGGGGCGTTCATGTGCAAAAACAGATGACTGGCTGGTTAAATACCAAAAAGAAATGTCAGCAACATAAAAGGTGGAGAGTAAAATGATTACAGTTAGTCCACACACTCAGCACTCTTAAAGGTGGTGGACAAAAATCTATAGAAAAAAAAATCACCAAGTTCATTTTTCTAGGATGCCCGAGAATTTGTACACTCAGAGCCAGACTGGCTCAGACCCTCTGCACACGGCCTGGCCTCAATTCCAACAGGATGTAACAGAAGAAACTCGGAACAACTCGGGAAATTCCAGAGCAGTTAAAGAAGTGGCATTTAGTATGCAGGAAACTCACAACTCACTCTTTTGTAGAGAGTCAGGGGGCTGCAGATGTAAATTAGCTTTACTCTTGTGCAGCACATCAAATGGTGACATTTCTGTTGGAGCTGAACATTGTCACGTTTTAGATAAAGTTCATTATCTTGTGAGGCAACCAGTGACTCAACCAAACAGTGATCAGCAGTGTTCTGTTGTCGTGTTCTCAGTCGGAGCTGAGAAAGGCCGGTACTATGTAAAGGCTGCGAGTGGAAATCCCTGAGAACTGAGTTGAGTCGCGCCGAGCATGTGCTACATCAAAAGGGCCAGTATGACCGGTCCAGGGCATATATCCAATGATTGAGAGAACATCCAAAGTGAAAAAAGTTTTTTTTTTTTTTTCCAGTGTACGTAAACATCCAATTTCCACCGTAAGAGTAAAGTTTCCATTTATATATGCTTATTAACTATTCCCAACGAATGTTCAGCCATTATTCATCTTGTCTGACCTGTGAGCATCTATTCATATTTAAACAGCCTATATGTTTATCAGGAGCTTAGCAGTGATTTGGTGCTCAGTCCTACAGAGAGGCCCAGGAAGTTGGAGTGCATTCAGAAGCCAAGTCCTGCCATGTGGGCAGAGTGAATAAGTGCCCTTATTCATGTGAATTGAGGCAAGCTGCCAAAGCAGCAGGGTTACTGACATAAAGACTTGGTAAAAAAAAAAAAAAAAAAAACAAGCAAGAAAAAAAACACATACACAGTGCCACATTTACAGAGTTGCAGCGGGGCGGTGTAACAAATTCTCTTGTTTTTCTTCCAGTCGAAGCCTGAAGCAGCAGCAACAATGACACCTCAGGAGTTTCCAAACTACTCTGATAGGATGAGCTCCTTATGATGAGTCTGTTTTCCAACCGATCCCCTTGGTTCAGATTTAATGTCCAACTGGTTGTATTTAAGGACTTGCATAAAAAGCTTAATTTTGTGTGTGTTCATGTGTTGCTGTTCCTGTTGCTTGAATGCTATGTATGGGAAACAGCGCTCTCTATGGGCCATGCAGAGAACTTAGAGCAAAGCAAATTATAATGAGCTCCACAACTTCCATTCGGATGAGACGATTTGCTTACAAAGATTTTATAATCCATAATTCCAGATGCAGTGGAATTTATGTTTTCAGATCTGTGTGTTTTTATTCCTGTTTCATTTATTGTTCTTGGTCATTGTGTTTAATTTTGGTTATTTCAAATGTCTTCCAGTTCCAGCGTGAAGTGTTCTTTACAAAACTAAAGTTTACTGGTCTTTGAGAAAGCAAACTTGCATTATTATTCCATTAGCAATTTCTTACTTTAAAATGGTCTCAAAAACAATAATGTTATCATTTATCGCATCAACTTACTGTATTGTGACAGGCCTATCCAGAAAGCTATGAATCCCAGATGCATTAGCATAAACAAAAATCAAAACAGATTTTATGAGCATTAAGATAATGACTGAGTACAGAAAGGTAATTGCACTCCTAAAACAAATCACTGAGAATGAGCAGACTCTCACCTCAGAGTCTGCTGAGCCTGTTGCTAGGGAACCCATGGTAACAGTTGTGGAGGGTTGAGCTGGTGACGGGTTAGCGCTCTCTGTAACAGCACAGCTAATTTCCATTTCTGTGTTCCAGAGCGTCACTTCCACTTCACCCACGTACAGTAACAACAGCTAGAGAGCGGCCAGTAAGACAGACTGCACGACAGGTCCAACAAACTAGCTCTACAGACAACGACACAACCACAGAGACTCCAGGGTAAAGCTGCAGTTTAGCACTGAAATCCACACTGTTAAATTCTAATTCAAGTCTGATTGACTAAATTTCAGCTCCACCAGCAACACCTACATTCCCAATTTTTTTCTATTTTATTGGCCAATTTTTTTTAGCATTCTTGAATTCCAATCAGGGCCTGAGCAAAACCATTTCAAGGGCCACAAATGCCCCCCGTGCCACACGCTTGACACCCCTGCATTCGTGATGTTAAACTTTTGTAGAACATTTTGATGGAAAACGGAATCTTGCCGTTTCATGCAGCTGAGCATTGAGGCAGGCCTTTCCTCACGCTAAGATCCTTTTTACCCAGATCTTGGTTCTGCTAGTTGATTTCATCTAACAATAACTCTATATTAATATAAAATGTCACTAATGACGACAGATGACAGGAAAAGCTTTTATATCCTGAAAGTATCTTTTTATGTCTTTTCAGTGACCACATAACAATACACTCCTTACATCAGATTAACTGATGTAAGGAGTGTATTGCAGTGACATTCCGCTCAGACTCTTCCAATAACCAATCAGAGCAGCACAGCCCTCATGTCTGATGGCACGTGTATCATTCCAGCACTTTCTCCTGGGGAGCTGCGTGCGTCACCAGGTCGTTCTTCATACACAAGGCTCCAGAGGGCAGTAGCTCTGCTCGTCGTGACTGAGTGAGACGGCCTGAAGGTGAAGCATTTACAGCCTCTCTGCTACGCGGAGCAGCACCAGAATTAATTTCAAAGTACACCATGTGCTCAGCTCTCGCATATGCACACGTCTCTGTGTGCTCCACGAGGTAAAAACAATCCGACAGTGGTAACGCGGCGTTCCGCTTCAACCTACTGCAGATTAGACTGACCTGACAGCGCGAGGAAGGAACAGAACTGTAGATTCAGCACTCACCTCCTGAATCTGCTTCAATACAGAATATGACCTTCAGTTGAGAAGGAGTTTTGTTTCTTTTGTCCACTGTTAATTGTTAGAACACTGAATTTAGTCATTTCCTGATTTGCTTGTGTTAAACACAACTGAACCACAAGGCAAACAAAATCAGTTCCTTCTGCAGATTTGAGTTATAAACAAAGGTTTACACTGCGACAGACTGGCGACCTGTCCAGGGTGTACCCCGCCTCTCGCCCGGAACGCAGCTGGAGATAGGCACCAGCACCTCCCGACCCCGTTAGGGAGAAGGGTGACGGAAAATGGATGGATGGATGGATGGACAAAGGTTTACAATAGCGCATTAAGGCCATTGTGGATGGAAAAAAAAGTAAAAAGTAAATTTCAGCCAAAACATTCATTCATTATCAGATTCATCTCAGACACTTGCTAGAAAAAAACATCTGAAATTTCTGAAAAAGTTTTTTTCTGGAAAATTTCTGAAATTATTCACAAAATTACTCCTCCTTTTTTCTATCTACAATGGTCTTACTATACTATAGTAAACGTAAACTAGCAATAAACAGACAATATAAAGTCGACTGCAGCAGACTCACCCGTTCATGGGGCCTCCATTCTCCAGTGTGTACACCTGTCTGGGGTTTAGCAGGTACCTGAACTTCCTGAGGACTCTGGAGGAAAACCACAACATGAAGGAACATGGATTAGGACCTCTATACACAAATATTAGCTCATATGTAAATGACTGGAAATGACTCAATTACAGGAAGCTGGTTCGATGAATTGTGTGAATTGTTGGATGTGCAACATTTTGTTGCCATCAGATGCTGCAGTAAATTTATTGTAGATTTAATGATAAAGTGAACACTAACATTAATACATTCATAGTTTAGCAGCAGTGGGTAGTAACTAGTTACATTTACTTAGTTATGTTTACTTGAGTAATGTTTTGGGAGAAAAAAGATTACTTGTATTAGTAATTGCAGTAGTAGTTTTTACTTTTACTCGAGTAATTAAGAACTATCACTACTCTTACTTGATTAACATTTCTGAACTCTCTACTTTGACTAACTTTATTGAATAGAGTATTTTTGTTTTAATCCAAAGTGCATCTGACCCAGACTCAAATCTACAGTTTTTCTGTTGAAGTGAGACTCATTGTTTCTACACCATTTTTGTTGTTCTAACGTTGTTTCCTGTGTGCTGACCCATTCGTTCCATTTGCAGATCAATAAAACACAGTAAACGTGACACAATGTCACTGGAGGTACACTGCTCTGTTCCTACACACACATCGCCTGAGGAATAGTATAAGTTTCAAGAGTTTTATTTAGAAAAAAGACAAGATTTGGAAAGTTTTTCTCCCTGAATTTATTTTACTGTTACTTCGTGTATGGATTATTTCATTAACAGTCCCTAAAATAACAAAATTTGTGCACGAAAGTACATTTTTTTCCATTTGATGACATCTTCAGTTACTCAGCAGTTAAGTAGCCATTTTACAAAATACTTTTTTACTCTTTCCTGAATAACTTCTTGAACAACTATTTTTTATTTTCATTTGAGAAGAAGTATATTGAAGTAGTACCACTCTCACTTGAGTCAATCAGAACTCTTCCCCCCTCTGCAGTCTGGGTGCAGGCAGGGTGGACAGAAAGGCTTCAAGCTAAGCCCATCCTGTGATTCATCAGCTTTTTGATCAGTGTGTCAGTCACTTTATCAATCTTTGGTTCAGTTCATTGATGTTAATGAACATAGTTTTTTTTTCACAGCCCACACACCCTCTCCCCCCTCCACATACGAGTGTGCATTATGGCTAAACATCTCAACTATGGTCTCTTTTCTTATTTGTTTCTCGATAGATTACACAAACTTGTTAGCGTTATATACATGGTGCTTAAATACACAACTTCTCTGACTTTCTTTTTTTTTACATGTAAAAAAAAAAGACTTTCTTTTTTTTGACTTTCTTTTTTTTACATGTAAAAAAAAAAGAAAGTCAGAGAAGTTGTGTACAGAGAGAAGAAAAAGAAGAAAAAAGGTGGATGGGGGAGAGGCTAAAAATAATAGGAGTAATTTATCTGTCTCTGTAACTTAGTGTCATGGTGATTAATTAAATTATCCTACAGATTCAGAAAGTAATTTTAGTCTCTTTTGACCAAACAGAAACACAAACTTTGTTCAGAAGTCTTGTGCTTCCGAACGAAGTTTGTCTTTCCCTGTTTCACTCCAGATAAATGAAGCATTCCTCCTTCACCAGCCCAGCAGGTTGTACAATATGCCACACATTTATAACTCCTGATGCATCACTGCACTGGACTGTAATTAATGTCAGTTCATTAATTAGATGCCATTCAATCGGGCGCTGGAAGGTGAACTTTGACCCCTTTCTCAGGTATTCTGCAGCCTCTGACAGGTTTTCTTCCAGGAAAAGTATTATGACTGAAACTGCCATAATTTATTATGGTCTCCTCCCCATAACAAATGATTCAGTGTGTTGCTCGGTAGTTTTCTTTTTTTTTTTTTTCTTTCTGAGATTTCCTGTTAATTTTTCTTATCCCCTAAAGGGCAAGCACTTATTTAAATGTCATGAAAATTTCACAGATAAAAATATGTTGTCCTGGTAAATCTTTTTTACTCTTATTTGCCTATTGATAAAGAATAATTGACTTTCTCATTGTACAGTAAGAAAAAGTGTGTTGCCGGGGCAACACGCCTGCTTGAAAGAAAAGCAGCAGGTTCTGATTGGTCATGATTGCTGGGAACTAGGTGGCAAATGAGGCGAGAATAAAAGACTTTATTTCCAGCACTCCACCTTTAAATGTCGGCATTCGGGGCCGCAACAGGAAGGAGCGGCTGCGACGTGGTCTGGGAGGAAAACCTTTTGATGTGACCTTGTCGCTCACTGGTTCACGACCTTTGTGGACCAAAACATATTGACATCAATCCATCTGAGGCACAAGCAAGGGCAAACTTAGCAAGTGGAACAAAACAGCTAATAGTAGCGGGAAGGTCTAACATAAAACCTGTTAGATCATTTTTTAAATGTTGTTAAAGTGAAACATCAGCTGGGCTTGTTTTCACCTCTGAAAATACTTTTTAAAAACATAAGTTGCTCTCCTTCTCATAGCCACACAGGTAAAACCCTCATGTTGCGTTTCAAGATGGCTCGTTACGACGTGTTAATAATGGATTGAATAGTTGTAATGGCTGAAAAAAGTGCGAGGAACAGAGGGCACAGATACCGAAAATTAGGGAGTTGCTACTGTATCAAATCAAAATAGGAAGAATAGAAAGTTGCTGACTCTGAGATGAAAATAAACATTTAAAAGAAAGCTTCCAGTCCAGGGGGTGGTGGGCACGGCAATGCCCCCCCAGTGCCCACCCATGCCATTGGGCCTGCACAAGTCCCTCCTCCTCCACAAGGAACACACACACTCGCACCCACACGCAATCCAAGTAAAAGATGTTCAAAACTTCAATCTCATCAAATTTCAAACCAATTAGTCACACTTTCCTTGAAACAGTAAGCATTATCTGTCTCTCTGCCAGGACGTGTGCTGCCTCTGACGTTCTGCATATTTCACGTGTTAAAATGTATTGTCTTGTTCTACCTTAATCTGATCTCACTGAATATAAAAACACAGTATCAATTTCACTAAAAACCAAGTTTAACAAGTGGATTTGTTCGTAGCTTATGTTATTTATTTATGGTACATATTTTTATTTTATTGTCATTATTTGGTGTAATTAGGTTTTTAATAAAATTAATTGTAAATTTATTTAAATGTATTTGTTAAATGTATTATTATAAATATATTATTTCTTAATATCCTTTATTGTTATTATTTATGTTACAGGACAATTTGTTTTTTGTCAAATTAGCCAAATTTTGTTGATTATAATTTATTTGTAATAGTAGTAGCAGAAATGGAAAAGCATCCAACACTAAAACTTACCAAGTATTTATGATCTAGTTTCTAGTGCAAATTTCTAAGTACACTTCGAATATAGCAAAACTAACTGACAATGAACTGTTCAGAAATATATAGGACATTGTTTTAAGCCAATAATTCCTTAATATAGATAAAAAGTATTAGTTCACTTGGCAGATCATTTTATTTACAACATGGAAAACATGTCTTGTTATAGGTTCAGTAATCTGCCAGGGCAACAAGTGCTTTTTCATCCATATTAAGGAGTTATTGGCTTTAAACTATTAGTTTGGTCTTATTTCAAATGTAATAAGACATTTGCACTAGAAACTAGTCAAAGATGACCTGATAAAATTTTATGTTTTTGTGGTGAAGGGGTTGAATACTTTATATATGCACTGTGCCAGCAGTCACCTATAAACTGACATGTGAGATTTGGAAACATGGCCGCCAGTGATGAGGTCAAACTCACCGCTCCCCTTGCCTCCCTCCACTCTTAGGGTTGACCAGCACCAGGAGGGGGTGTGTTCCTGGGAGAGGGGTGATCTGCAAGCAGGAAACACACACTCTGCTGTTTAACCTGCTACCTGCCAACCGCTGCACACCAGTGTGAAGATGAGTACCTGCAGTGCCTGTCTGTCTACAGGAGAAAACTTAAATGACCCTCCTGTAGACGCGAGGGACATGGCATCATCGGGGCTGGTGTTGGGAGTGGACATGCCCTCCCCGCGCTTTGCCGTGGAATGACGATCCTGTGGAGAACAGAAGAGCTGATGGACTGTGGAGGAAATATTAAATGGGTCAGCAGGTGCCCGAGTCTTGATTTAAGGCATGAAATCTCCAATGATGAGATAAACAGCATGCATATAATCAATGTGTCATTGTTGGAGGGGATGGGGGAGGTTTGACAGCAGAGTCCAGATATAGAGCCAACAGACTGCGTGAAATGAAAGGCAGGTGGTCACAAATTCCATCCTGAGATGTTAGAGGAAAGTTGTGATGGCTGCAGCTGTTTAATGCTGCTGAGGCGTTTACTTTAAACACTCGCTGCTGAGCGGACTGGCATAGTTAGATACTCTGAACTGAAAAAACTGTTTTTTGAACCAACTTTAAAGAAATACTCTAATTTGCTCTGACTAATTGTATTTTGCTTAATCTTTGACTGATTTGATTTTTAATCAAGTCAGAGTTATACTGGGAAGAAAGTCCTGCAGGAGTTTGGAGCGTCTCTTCACACTCCTGGTTTTTCTACACTGATAAAAAAAAAACCAGGAGGTTCAAACTAAAAAAAAAAGTCAATTAAGTTAAATTGTAACAAGTAATCAAACCAAGTTTATCCAAGTAAATATAAGCTCATTAAGTTGTCATGTTAAACAAATGTAAAAAATATAAAATATAAATGTAAATTTTATCTGACTAACTTGATTTCATGTAACAAATTGACCTGTTTTTTTAAGTTGGGGCTCAGATCTCTTTCTTCAGTTTATGGTCTGAGTTTTGCACTCTGAGTATTTCCTATTTGTCCCACATTTGTTCTCTGCTATTGATGCTTTTTGATAAACAACATGACCTGAATGGTGAATTAGTCACCACAGAACAAGATTGCAAATTTTGTTTTACAGCGCCCCTGCTGAAGAGAATATGAAACGGTCACATTATTCGTGGCTGTTTGTACGAGTTTTTATTGTTGTTTTTAGATTTTGCTTTTTTTTTTTTTTTTAAGACTGCTGGACTTGAGTTCAGATTTTAAAGATTTTTTTTTTAACATGTGGAAACCAGAATCTGCCCCTGACAAACACATGTTCATTTTTTATCAAATAAAACCTACACCTTTTAATAGACTGACTGTATTTCACTATGCTTCACTCTGCAGCAACAGACCCTGGGGGTCTACCTGGTTGATCCTGCCAGTAGCATATGCTTGTCTCAAAGATTAAGCCATGCAAGTCTAAGTACATACGGCGGTAGAATGAAACTGCGAATGACTCATTAAATCAGTCTTTAGGTCCATTATTTTTGGACCTAAAGAGGAACGATCTAGAGTCAATGCACAGCTTCAGTTATTACAACTAAAAACTAGCGATCAGGCCCAAAACCTGGGAGTAGTGATGGATTCTGACTTGAACCTTGCGAGCCACATAAAGACAGTTACAAAGTCTGCCTTCTATCACCTGAAGAACATCTCCAGGATTAGAGGGCTAATGTCTCAGCCAGATGTAGAGAAACTCATTCATGCGTTTATCTTTAGTCGCATTGATTATTGTAACAGCGTCTTCACAGGCCTGTCCAACAAACCAATCAAACAACTGCAGCTGATCCAGAACGGTGATGCTCGCATTCTCACTAAAACCAGGAAGATAGAGCACATAACACCAGTTTTAAAGTCCCTACACTGGCTCCCTGTAGCTCAAAGAATAGATTTTAAAATACTGCTGTTAGTTTACAAATCACTGTAAACCACAATACATTAAAGATCTGCTGTTGTTGTATCAACCTTCCCGACCTCTCAGGTCTTCTGGTTCTGGTCTGCTCTGCATCCCCAGAACCAGAACCAAAATAGGAGAAGCAACTTTCAGCATCTATGGACCAAAAATTTGGAACAAACTTCCAGAAAACTTTAAAACAGTGGAAACCCTGACTCCTTTTAAATCTCAACTAAAACCCTGTTTAGAACTGTATTTGAAATGTAATATGTAACAATGTATTGTTTATTCTATGTTGCATGACTTTGTGTTTTTGTGTTTATGATGTAAAGCACTTTGAAATGCCTTGTTGCTGAAATGTGCTCTACAAATAAAATTTGATTGATTGATTGATGGATTAAAGTTTTTCCAGTCCTCCTTTCATGATTTACAGCGGAACGGTTCTCACCAGCACTGCAGGACAGATGTATGACGGCAGCAGGGTGTGGTCCTTCAGGCTCCCTCCGTCACATTCAGGCTTCACACAGGACGCACACTTGTTGTGGTACTGCAGTGGGCAGGAGAAGGAGAACCATAAGGACTGTAGGCGTCTTCCATCTGACACTCTGCATTAAGTCATTCAGTCAGTCAGAGTGACAGCATGGCTGCTCGGTTTATCGGCCATGGAGGGCGGATGAAAACGCCCCATGCTGAAGCAGGAGCAGGTGTTTTGTTTGCTTGGTCTAAAGTTTAGACTCTAAACTTTTATATCACATCACAGACAACAGTGTCACCTAGTGGAACCAGGACGCAATGACACATATGAAACACAAAGGTAGAGATCAAAATAAAGATCAACTTTAGCTCTTATGTTTGTTTTAGACATAACTAAACAAAGTGGATTTATTCGCTGAACATGACGATGAGCTCAATGACTCTGGTATGACCTTACCCTGTCTCCATTTCTGAAAATATCTCATAAACTGAGCTCTTCAGAATTTATTGCCACTGTTACATCATCCAGCTGTACGTCATGGTGGAGCCTCGGTCCTGTGCTGCAACCAAGTGGACTCTCGTCTCAGCACTAAATTCTCTTCAGCAGTTTTATAGTACAAATTAATGTACAAATGAGCTAAGAATACTCATTTGTACTGCCAGTACAAGTTAAGAACTCATCATTATATTCATTTTAAATATTAGGTAATATTGGTACCGAAAATCACCACTGAAGAACATTAGTGAAGTTTTCCTCATGAAACCAACAAGTTTAAATTTGAATTCGAAAGATGACTAAGTTGAACACCAGAAGTAATGCTGCTTGCAGTCTGCTACAAACCATACAAGGCACACAGAAGAAGAAAGATCAAAAATCTGCAAAAAGTATGGAGACCCAGGCATCTCCAAAGTCTGACCATAAGGACTTCCCTCCATTTTTTTAAATTATCATGTTAAATACACAAACAGATTCTTAGATTAAAAAGTCATGGTTTGCGATTTTTTCCTCATAGAGTTTTTTTTAAATTGAAGGGGAGTATAAAAAATTTGATGTGCAAAATTTTATCAGCTACATTTTGTATTTTTGACTAAAAATGTATCCTTATTGACAACAAACAATATATAAATATATACCGTACAGACCAAAAGTTTGGACACACCTTTTCATTCAATGAGTTTCCTTCATTTTCATGACTATTGACATTGTAGATTCACATTGAAGGCATCAAACTATGAATTAACACGTGTGGAAATATGTACTAAACAAAAAAGTGTGGAACAACTGAAAATACGCCTTATATTGTAGTTTCTTCAAAGTAGCAACCTTTTGCTGCGATTACTGCTTTGCACACACTCTGCATTCTCTTGATGAGCTTCAAGAGGTCGTCACCTGAAATGGTTTTCACTTCACAGGTGTGCCCCGTCAGGTTAATAAGTGGGCTTTCTTGCCTTATAAATAGTCATGAAAATAAAGGAAACCCATTGAGTGAGAAGGTTGTGTCCAAACGTTTGGTCTGTAATGTATATATTTTTTTCCCCTGACATAAACTGAAAATGACCGGTACCTGTTGTACTACTTTCTTAAGAAATACTGTATATACAGTATACAGTACTATATGTACTACAGTACATATAGTTCTTCTTACTGTATGTACTGTATACAGTATTACTGTATGTACTGTGTACACTATTTCTAAAGAAGTACTCTGTATTTCTTATGAAAGAAATACAAATGACAGTAGTTGGTGTAATAATACTTGCTTTAACAACCATGAGATCAAGGCATATCCATATGTTAGAGTGACCTAGTCAAAGTTTAGACTGTCCTGGGTGTGCCTCTGGGTCTTCTCTTGTTGTCGTTGTATCAGTCTTCAGACTGTTTGGTCTGCTCCGGATTCCCAGAACCAAATATGGAGAAACATTGTTCAGTTTTTACGCTCTTCTAATCTGAAACAAACTTCCAGAAAATTGCAAAACTGCTGAAACACGTTGTTCCTCTAATTACAGACTAAAAACCACATTTGTTTAGAGCCATCTTTGATGAATAACAACATAATAAAACAAAATCACCTGTGTTTCAAGCCTTACATTTCCACTGCAATGTAATCATTTTTCCTCATTTGTTGTTTTATTTTTCTTGGATCATGTAAGGCAGTTTTTTTTGGGGGGTGGTAGCATGATAAAGTATGGCATTGTTAAAGGTGGATAACTAATTTTCTGTTCTCTAAATAAGCAGTTTTCCTTTGGGTATTACACACATACCTTTAATGTTTATTACGCTTCAACATTTCCACAAATTTCTCTTGTCATTGCATCTGTAGTTGCGTCTATCTGCCTCTGGGTGGCAGTGGTCATTCTCCTGTTTATCTAATTCCGCCTGTGTTAGAGTAGAATGTGGCAACTGGCTGTTAAAGTGCGACATGGCGGGCGACTCACCGAGGCCTGACACCAGACACAGTGCAGGCCCGTCAGGCTCTGGTAGCACTTGATGCTCCTGTAACAGCGCTCGCACTTCAACGGAGAGTTCCCCTCTATCCAAACATGATGCATAACCTGGAGGAGAGGAGAGACAGTCACATGACGACTCATTTCTTTATCGCAAATTTTATGATTTCAGGACTCACTGCATTTTGGAACCATGTGGCATCAATCGATTTTACGAATGGAAATTGAATTGATATTATACAGTTTCAATAAATCCCATTGGTCCTGTCAATAAACTTGGCAAAATAATACTATAAGTACCCATCTGATGACATACAATTGAATAATCAGAGTGTTTTGTTACATAGAGGATCCCAAACCAATTTTAGTTACAGAGACAGCTGCAGACTGACCCTGCAGCTGTCCACACTTTTTTTCACTGCCTAAGCATTAAAGGTCTTTCTAAAAGACAGTGCCACTGCAAATATCAAACCTCCATTTACAGCTTTATGGCCTTACAAACACACACCACTTGAAGAGGCCATGTTTTGTGGAGTGCAAACTTACATTAGCCTGGCGAAAACATTCAATATCTGGAAGTGTGACCAACACAGATTGAATGGTTTTGTTCACTTCCTCTGCTGCTATTACCAAACTACAATCACGGCAGACTATAATTTCATCATCGTTCCCAGCTTCTTCTTCAGTCCGCTGATCGACCTGGTAGAAATTCTACTGGGGGAATCCAAGTCAATGGGAGAAATCCCAGAAGAAGGACTGACAGGAAATAAAAATCGAGTGTAATTATATAGGAAGGCAGTGGTCAGGCCACTCTGACATCGATTCAGTGACTGGCTTTGTTATCAACCACAACCGACAGCAGCGCTGTTGAACTTAATGTCCAAAGGTGATTTAGAAACATCTGGGACCCAGGACCTTGAGAAGCAGGTCAGAATTCATGGTTCTTGAACCATCAGAACAAACTTGTTCTCACGTTGTGTTTGCACTTACATTGGTGTGCTTGCGGGACTTGGCGTAGGTGCTGATGCAGGCGGCGATGTCTTTGGACACACAGCGTTCGTGCACCGTGTATTTGCATGCTGCAGGACGACAGGAAGCCACTGCATTATCCAGGGATTGTTCTTCACAAACACAGATCCAACATGGCTGGGAGGTAATTCAATTTACAGCTGACCACATTAGCAATCAGTTCAGACAGTAAGTGAGTGCATGCATTCATAGGCCCTAGGGGCGCTGCCTGGGAAACTCAATAATGAAAATACACATAATCACATTGCTGATCCTCCTCTAATGATGGTTGCAAGGATGCATAATTGAAAGCAACAGTGAGTCAAAAGCATTTAGGCACAAAGCATAAAATACTTCGAATTATGCTGGCTGCAGGAAGTGAAGGAGATAAAGATGGAGGAGGAGATAAAAAGAGGAAGAAGATAAGAGGCAGCGGGAGATGCAGACGGACAGTGACGGGGAGAGAGGAGGCTCACTGGAGCAGCAGAGGCCCTGCTTGCGGACGCCCAGCAGCATGGCCTGGCAGTAGTTACAGAAGGCTGGTTTGTTGAAGTGCTTGAGACGCCAAACATGCTGCCCGTCCTCCTGCACGTTCTGCCATATCACAACAGAACACAGAATCATTTCAGCTCCTTCTCCAGGCATTCAACAGTATCATGTAACATCTGATCAAGTTGAACAGAGACTCCAAAACCAACAGGATGCAAGGCATCACTTTAACATTTTCTTCTCATGTAAGCGGAGCAAAAATCTGGAAGAGTTGACACTAATAAAACGGTTGAGTCATTTTAGAAGTTTTACTTTCCAGATGGCAAATGGCTGACAATGGAGATAAATCTATTGTAAATGTCATATTGTTTTATGTCTTTTTATTGAAATGGGACAGTAAAATGTACCGCGTCCATGCCCAGCAGGACCAGTAAAGGGATGGTGGTGAGGCCTCCTCTAATCCACTCCTCCAGTGTGACCGTCCCGTCTCGGTTAAGGTCTATCTCCTCCATCATCTCCTTCAGTATCTGAAACAAGCAACATAAATCCACTTATTTTAATTGGTTAAAGTCAACTTTGTAATTGCCTAATGCACCCGAAAATTCTCTGGAGTTAGTTTAAATGAATGTTAGCAGAACCTTGACCAGAGTCAAGTTGTATTCACTCATCTTTTTCAATTAAATCCAATGTTAGGATTTACAGTGAAGCATTATGATCCCTGAATGCTGCAATCTGATGGGATTTGATGGGGATGAATGGGATTGAGGGGACAACACTGGAGGAAAATCTAACAGAAACTGCAGAAAATCTGAGGCTGGTGTGGAGATGAATCTTCCATCAGGGCATACTACGAGAGCTACAAAGGTTTGAATCCAAAAATACTCATGTGTTAGAGCAGCCTAGACAAAGTCCAGAGAAGACAAGAACTAAAAACTGATAGTCACAAATGTTTTCTATCCAATCTGACAGAGTCTGGGTGTTGTGAAAGGAGAAGGGAAAACTGTTCTGTTCCTAAAGCTGGAGTAGCTAACTTTATAAACACTATGTTTTTACACTGTCTATCATAAGGCTCATGTGGGCCATTACCTTCTTGTCATGCATCAACTGATGCTTCTACTGGTATTCAGAAACAGACAGAGCCTGGTCCTGCTGCAGTGAGGTGTGTGTTTACTGACCGGCCGCAGCTCTGTTGAATCCCACTCCAGATACTCGGCCACGTGGACCATCTGATTGATGATGTGATCCAGCTCCTGGACAAACAAAAACACATGAGAACCTGCACCTTCACCTTCATCTCCATGCGTCAATGCGGACACTGCCACCGCTGGGATCATTTTACAGCAGGGCGCAACATTTTCCTCCGTTTATGTGATCGCTTCAGCAAGCGGCTCGCATTAAACCAGCCAGACCCATTAAGAAAGCTCTTATATAAACATTCAAAGTTCACATGGTGTTCAGGTTTCTATTCCTGGAGCTGCAGGGTGCTTGGGGCAGACACACAGATGCACACACATACACAACAGACAGAGCAGAAGGACAGCGAAGATTATACACTCACTGAGCTGTCCAGGAGCCCATTGCCGTCTGTGTCGTACAGTCGGAACATGACTGGAAGAAAACAAGAACAGAGACCCCGTTAGAAACTGGAGCTTTCTCCTTTGGACTCTGAAGATGTGGAGAGTGCCGCTTCTCCAGCAGGTCCCGGGGACCAGAGCGCAGAGATTAGCCCCGTCACACACCCTCAGACAGAAGTCAGTCGGGTTCAGGAGGGCTTAAGGATGTCAGTGACCGGCCCCATGAGGAAGACGTTAGCCTGGGCTCCAGGGAGGAAGGAGATGAAGTTCATACATCTAATTATACTGAAAAATTTGTTATTAATGCCTCGCATGAAGCCCACAAACACCCAAACAGTGGCCTAAAAAAAAATCACAAGTTTAAGGACACGGGAAAGATAACATTAATACATGACAACAAAAAAAGATTTTTTTGCTGCTTGAATGTAGATCTACCATCTATCTGTCTGTCCATCCAATTTCTGTTGGTTTGACTGCACTGTTTTCAAACAAATCCAACTTTATTTTTGTGAAGAGAAACTTTTAAAACAGAATCTTTTTTTTCTCCTACCCTAGTATTATGACTGACAAACTTAGAATCATAATTGTATTAACAAAAAGCCTAAGTATTGTTGATAATACAAACAGATACAATCAAACACACGTGAAGACAAATCTACTCTTGTTGTCTGTGCTGTGAATTCACTAAAGTGCTCCAGAACCAGAACTCGACATGAAGACGCAGCATTCAGCTTCTGTGTACCACAAATCTGGAACACATTCCAGAAAATTGCAAAACAGCCGAAACACCGAGTTCCTTTAAACTTAGACTAACACCCAGCTGTTTAGAGCTGCTTTTCAACCATAATAAATGAAACATTGACCAACATATTTGATGTGTATTGTTGATTTTGATGATGTCACTCATCAAAATATAACGTCTGTCACTGGTTTTCCCAATTGTTGACTCTATGGTGTTTTCATGACTTTATATTTTTGTGTCGTAGCTTGTTACTCACTTTGAACTGCCTTGTTGCTGAACAGTACTTTACAAATAAATATGATTACACTTGACTTATTGTACGTTTAATATATCCTCTATTTAATAATCATCTGTCCACTTTATTGGGCATTGACAGAAATACTAAACTATTACAATTGACATGATTTAGGTCTATGAGTTTTATATAAAAGATAATGTGCGCAAAACATTTTTTCCAAAATGAAAGAAAAGGAAAATCTTTGGGCCCTCTCCAAAACTGGGACCCTGGGCTACTTTTTATGAGCTGGAGTGTGTGACTGCAAGGCTAACAGAATCAGTGATAGGACAGTGTTCTCTGTACGGAAGAGAATTTTGTAGGTGTATTTTAGATAGGAAGAAAACTGCCACTTACACTCCAGCTTGTCCTCTGGCGTTCCCCTTTCCAACAGTGAAAGGTAGCAGACGATGTCCTTAAGAAAGACCACCTGAGGGGACGTCTGAGGCGGCGGGCTCTTCTGCAGGGAAACTTGCTTCTCAGAGTTGCTCTTCTCTGTTGGCGCACAACACAAACCTTCAAAGCTACTCGTAGCATCCATCACTGTCTGCGCTACAATGCGGCCCCTCTGCTTCAATTAATGAGGCTCGAAGAGCAAGAGCAGCAGTAAATTACACATTCAGGCATTAGTGTGACAGCTTTAGAGAAGTGTGAGCTCTGCATAGCATAGAGAAGAAACAGAGCTGTGGAGAGTGAGCCGACAAGACACTATCCACAGGACTGGAAGGGGCAGTGAGTCCGCACTACAATACGGCTTTGTGTGAGAGGATGGAGGAAGACTGGCTGCTGCTAAATGCAACAG
The DNA here is from genome assembly GCA_922788865.1 of Poeciliopsis turneri. Taxonomy (NCBI): domain Eukaryota; kingdom Metazoa; phylum Chordata; class Actinopteri; order Cyprinodontiformes; family Poeciliidae; genus Poeciliopsis; species Poeciliopsis turneri. The sequence continues at coordinate 747,511 of CAKLNU010000337.1, forward strand.
GTCATGTTAGTCAGCTGGCATTTTATGAAGTTATTTTAAAAAGTTACATATTGTTTATGAAATTATTCTTGCAAAGAATTTTGTCGTCATCCGCAGCTTTATGTCAATACAAAGCTGCAGACGCAGTGATGGAAGCCATGACATAGGTCATTATGTTAAGAAGGTGACAATATTAAACACTATCAACTAAGAATAGAATGTCTCTCTGGTTCCTGTGTGTTAAAGCAGGCTAGCTGACTGTTTGATGCTACATTTTGAGTCTAAACGAAGCACCTTGTAGTCAAGCTCACCTGACTGGAGTTTTGAGGATACAGCAGTTCTGGAAGAACCAGCATTGGGGGTCAGAGTGTTGCTGGAAGCGACTGAAGGTGATTGAAGGGACCCCCCTGGTAAGGAGGGCGTCGTGGCTCCAGAGCCCGCTGCGATCTGCGTCGTGGGGTGCTCCGAAGTGAGTAGGCCCATCGAAGACAGGATGCTCTTCCCGTTCATCCCTGATTAGGTCAGCCATAACAGTAAATATATAAGAGGTTAGCTCTGAGGAGTAAAAGCTAACATTAAATTTCACAATTTAATGTTAGCAGTTAGGAAAATTAAATTTTCCTAATTTGCCACCCCCTCAGGGGGTGGGATTGGACGAATATCAGGTAAAATACTGAATTATGACCAGAGCACCTACACAGCATCACTGTTACACTGCCACCCACTAATCCACAGGCAGAATGTACTGCCTTGCAAAAGGATTCATTCCTTCACATTGTTACGACAAATTTCTTTGGATATAATGATGGACCACTTTTCCTTCCTCTGCTATATTTTCTCCTACTTCTCTCCAATTCTGCATACTCTGCCATTTGATTTCTCAAAGTGTTTTTCCTTTCCTTTCACAAGCAATTTGCACATGGCCTGTGACCCCTTCATCAGTGGAGATATTGTTGCCAAAATGTCAAAAATGTTCATAATCTCTTTCTATAGATTTTACTGCTGATTCAAACAAAATGCTTCACTGTTTCTGTCCTAAAGAAAACTACTTCAGGAACATTTCTGTCATTAACTCTTCAGTTTTTGTTTAAAATAGAAAGTGCTCCTAGGTTACTGCATTACACAACAAGAACACACAACCACCAAGGGAGCCAGCAGGACTCTTATCCTAGTAAGCTGGTGTCACCATGGAGACACAAGCTGGTGGCCTGTTGTGATACCTGTAATGGGGGCACAGGCCACTTCAGTCTGAATAGAGATGCCTGCATCAATGGAACAGGCGTCTGTGGTCAGTCATTGATTCAAGGAAAGAAAAAAAAAACAGCAGCAGATGTAACTAGCAGCCAAGAAAGAGTGCAGGGGTTTCAAAAAGGGTGGGCTGAGCTCACCAAAATAAAAGCCCCATTTTGGACTGCTTTTTTTTTTTTAAAGGCTTCTCAGATGCCTCAAAGTTTTATATAATAAAAAGAATGTCATTAGATGTTTTTTATGATCCTTTTAGATCCATTTTACTTGTAGTGGACAATGAGAAGGTAAAAGCTCAGCCAAAACACTGAGCTCTTACTCAGGAGTTCAAAAGAACAAAAATATAAACAGGAAAACCAGCAATATAGAAAAATGTTTCCATATTAGAAAAAATAAAATAAGAAAAGTAATGTGAAAACTTGTCCATCCTTTTTTTTATGTGATTTGGTACCAATTGTACATAAAAAGGAAAATATACTTCTATAAGATGACCAGCAGGTGTCAGCATTGAGGTGTCTTCCTTTGAGAGCCTGAACAATAAACCATAGTGAAGCAACAGAAACCTGCTGAAGTCAGTTTCTAGATTCCATTCATGAGCCTAGAAGCAGTGTGAATGGTCAGTCAGATCTGACGCCATGTTCACATGAACATGAAGGATCGGAGAGCCTTCTGCTCCTACAGCAGCTCTGAGGTGAAAGGGCATTCAGAGCCAAAACAATGACCTAAAAAGATTTTTTTTTTGACAAAAGTGAGTTCTTTTGAGCTAAGATAGCTTTTAAAAATAAATAAGTGGTGATTCCCTCTCTCCCCCCCCCAAAAAAAAATCACTTTTACCAAAACAACAACTTATTTTAGTGATAATATATACACTGCTCAAAAAAATAAAGGGAACACTCAAATAACACATCCTAGATCTGAATGAATGAAATATTCTCATTGAATACTTTGTCCTGTACAAAGTTAAATGTGCTGACAACAAAATCATTGTTGATTGTCAATCAGTGTTGCTTCCTAAATGGACAGTTTGATTTCACAGAAGTTTGATGTACTTGGAGTTATATTGTGTTGTTTAAGTGTTCCCTTTATTTTTTTGAGCAGTATACTTTGAGTTCCATATTTCTTTGTTTTGATCTGAAAAAAAATATTTTAATCAACAAAACATTTGGTCAGTCGTTTCCTAACATGCTGTACATGGACACTTTTAGTTCCAAATCACAGCGAGCACCAAATGAAAGCTTCATATAAATGCAGAGTTTAGAACAGTCTGCTGCTGCAGGATGTTCAGAAAACTTACTGAACAAAAAAAAAAAAAAAAATGGCTTCCCTGTAATCTGGCCCTCCTGGGAAAACATGAAAGTATTCAAGCCAAATTTGGATCTTCAGATTTTATGCTGGAGACTTCACACACAACCCTATGTACCACCCTAACACAGGGACGATGAGAGCCACATTTCTCACTTTTCAAAACATTTTCTGAACAGAACTAGTTTCTAATTCAGCAGTCCATCTGTGTCCTCAGCCACTCTGCAGGGAGCAGCAGACTGGAGCTCGGGCCCAGGCAGCACCCATGTGGAAACGCGGAGCCAGACTGTTCACACAGAGCGCTGAGATGTCTGTCCTCATATGTGCTTCTGCCCCGGTCACTGCAGAGCCCATGACTAATCCGTTTTTGGTGATAAAACCCACAGACATGGGTCACTGCTCATCCATAGTGCCTTTTGAAAGTATCTGAGCTTTTCCACATTTTGTCTTGTTACAACCACAAACGTCATGGGTCTTAAGGTGGAAATGGAAGGAAAATATCACATCAGCTGCATTTCTATTGATCACATAATTGTGCAAATTGAAATTATGAAACTAAATCCAGGTGATCAACAACCAGATGTTGAAAGATGATAGTACAAATGGGAACTATCATGATATGGCCATTCAGCTAAGCTAATCAGCTAATAAACTAATCTGTGTGGCAGATGCTGTGGCTGGGAGGAATTAATATCAGACATGAGGCAGAAGACCATGGTCTCCATGGTGAAAGAGGTGGTGGAAGCATCATGCTGTGAGGATAAACATGTTAACTGATGCAGAAGAGATTCCTTTTCCTTCCACTTCCTTTCATGAAACCATGTCTCATGTTCCTTCCACTTCCCCAATATGCACTACTTGATCAATCATTAATCCTAACAACGTATATTGATTTTTGTTTTAATGTGACAAGATGTGAAAAACTGTGAGGGGTTTAAACATAAAATAGCACATATGCATTTTTTTTGGATAGCTATGAGGTGAAGTTAAGCCCAGTGACTAGAAGTAAGATAGACTAATTTCCAAATGAAGTTGACATGCAGATTCAGTGTTCACTAGTTCTGACGACAAAATATAATCTAAAGACATACTGTGTGGTCTCGTGCTTAGGGAAGAAGAAGAGCTTTTGGGGATAAATTGAACTCATCAGGTCAGGAGGAATCTCCCTCTCTCTGGCAGCCCCAACTCTGAGTCAACATGCTGAGCTAGAAATTTATTAGGACTTCATTTGGCTCTCTTCCCAAACAGGAGGGAATAATACTGCTTACTCAGCACTAATAGCTCCAGAGGTTATTTTACTGGAAACAAAGCCTCAATGCTTTACCTCAGACATACAACTAGTTACCAATGTGGAGAGGTGAAACCTTAAGCCAAGTACTGAAAACACTTCCTGTAAAATAAATAATTTGGGAAGCGAAACTTCAGAACATCAGAAGTTTTAAAAGGTAAACACGATGTGCGCAATTGCAAAATACAGTTCATTTTTACATGTTATCCAAAGGAAGTCAGCCAGGTGTAAAAATATGATTGTGTCCCTTGTATTAACCTCCTGTGATTAATCACATGTCTTTGGATCGATTCCTCTAGATTCACTTCCCCTGATTACTGTCAGAACTGTAAAATCACATAAACAGACCACGTCTGACTGCAAGAAGTAGGCCATAAGATCTTAAAAAGCAACACCAAATGTTGCTTTTTAAAATGAGAAACCAAATCATTGATATACACCAGTCTGAAAAAGATTACAATGTTATTCTATGTATTGAAATGCACAGATATATCTTAACAGATATCAATAGATCTCAAGTGGAGTTTTATTAGAAGTTGTAATGCTCCACTGCTGAAAGTTAATCTGTCGAGTTTCTCCTTGGCACTCAGACAACAACTCTAATTGTTACACTGCTGGACAGGACAGGGTTAAAAAAAAAGTCCTGACAGATCTTCTCATGGTTTCCCTAGAAGTGTGTACAAACACAGCATGGACACAGTATCAAGCTGGTTTCTAGTGGTCGGACCTTACAGCTAGGCCTGTCGCGATAAACGATAAGTCAATTAATCGAAAAATTAAAACTATCGACCTCATTTTAATTATCGGCTATATCGTTTCTTCCTGCCTTTTTCTCTTACTGTTGATGACACTGAATGAAAAAAGGCTCAACTCCGCTGCTCTCCATTAACCCTCCCTTCCTTATTTCCTTAGTGTAATGCCCAGCGCGCGCTGCACGATCTGATGTCGCGGATTGTCCGCCCATTATCAAAACCTGAGAGACACATTAGCCGACAGAAATCCTCGGTATAACGGTTCGATGGAAACCGTGTTGTGTCCAACAATGGACACAAAATAATAAGTCCAGTTCACTAACTTTGAAACCAGGCATTAATCAATTCCTTACTACAATCTACCTGCAATTCATGTGGCTAGTGTCAGTCCTGACTGAATGAAAATCATTATAACTATTTAGGTCACGTTAACGAAGAACAGCTTAAAAGTTACCGGGTTTTCTGGTAGTAATTTTGCTCCAACTCTTCCCCTAATTGTTGATATTTTCTTTGCACGAATTGTTGAATAAATATTCATGTTGTTTCCGATGTCTGCTGGACTTCGGGTTGCACCGTGTCAGCTGTTCGGGATTCCCTCCGTGTTTCCCCTCAGAAAGCAGGAGGAGAATCCGCGCTTTCTGATTGGCTCCCTGTCACATTCAACAGGCTGCGTCACTCTCCCAGTCTGGATAAATCATTGATTTAGATCGGAGCGGCACAACCATCTACCGTAACACACAACACTAGTGACGATCTCAGAACGAAGAACGTTCTAAGATTGTCGTTCGGGGTAAAAAATCCTGTAGTGTGAACTATCGCATCAGGCAGTCGGATGTCTTCTCTATTTAAATCTAATGATTACTGAAGGGCAATATACTATACAGACTTCATAATCTGCACTCTTTTGGTTGAATGCAGTATTTATTTCCACTTTGGCTTTATGTTGTTTAGTTTTTATTCAAGTACATTTATTGTTAATGGAGACTAAGAATCTATTTTATTTTTGTTTTTGGTTGTTTTATTTATTTTGTGTATCAGTCCCAGTGGTAAGTGTTCTTTTGAAAGTAAAGTGTATCTTTGGCAGGAAATCGCATGTAGTATCACGTAATTTCCATTAAATCAATGTAAAAAGGTCTTCAAACAATATTATCGTTTATCGCAATAATTTTTGAGACAATTTATCGCCCAGCAAAATCTGTTATCGTGACAGGCCTACTTACAGCTACATTAACATCAGCGTACCCAGTAAGCTGGTTCCCGCCTGAGGCTGGTCCGGAGAGCAGCGCCCCGTCTTGCTCTTGAAGGAGGTGAACAGATGTTGACACAGTTCCTCTGGAAGTTTGTGCTCCAGGTAGGTGTCCATGAAGAGCTGGAAGCCCTCATAGTCAATGGGCTGAAAGGGAACAGAGAAGGAGCAGACATTAGCTGAATTCTTGGCAGAATCTCATGGATGAAGCTCACACCACAGATTTCACTTCAAGTTGTTGTCCTGTGACTGGTTCAGACACCTTGATGAGGTAAAAGTATTATTCAAGATTATTACTGTGAAAAAAAAACAATAAATTAATAACAGACAGCAAAATGTCATTTGAGTTGAGATGCAGAACAACCTCCTGTCCAGGTGCATTTGGACAATAGCACCAAACCCAACAAATGTCCCTATGTACAGAGGCCTACTGCCCTGTGGCAGGGGCTGGTGGGTAAGACAGGATTAGGTCATGTTAGTAGACAGGATGCTCATGCAGTCTGCCCACAAAGACAACACACAGCATGCAGAGAGCACTGGGCTTACTTGATTCAGAACATCTTGCATCTGTTTGGCAGTGGAGAGCAGAAGGAGGGAGGAGTGGAAGAACAAGAGAAGGGAGTTAGCGACTTGGTGTGTGTGGACAGTTTTAGTGAAGATGCATGTGGTGTTGAGCATGCAGGAAAGGCCATCACACATTACACTAAAAACACAGCGCAGCTTCATGCCACTTCCTTTCTATCTAGAATGGCTCTGGCTGCTTCTGGGTGAAACATTCACAGCAATATGGGAAATCAGAAAGGACAGTCAGCTTTTTATGGTTGGAAAAACGTAACAAAGCTTATGTTAACATAAGACGTTTGGGATAACACTGGACCATATTTGGTATTAAAGTGGAAGGTTTTTAGATTTCTAAATTGAGTTTTTAGATTTTACATATCTATCTAAATGTAGATACGTGTAACCAAGATTGAGAAATATGAAAAGAGGTCATTTCCAAATTGACATGGACCTCTCAGGTAGACGGATAACCAGTTGATCCTGGCACCACACAACTGTCTATGAGTTTCCATTTGGTGATGGTGTGTGTGGTGGTGATGGTGTGTGTAGTGATGGTGATGTTCTCATTCTTAAGGCTACAAAAAAATGTTAGAGCCACATAAATCATGACCAGCAAAGCATGAACTGAAACTACAACTGTTTTCCTGTTGTGATGCTGTACTTTTAATATCTAAGACAAAAGACATTGTTTTCTTAGCTCGAGAGCTAAATATCAAGAATTTGAGAGAGTGGTGGTAAATATAGAAATATATTAATATATGTGCTGCTACAATAGAAGGAAGCAAGGCATATATTAATCTAAAGTGTTGAGAAACATTTAGGGAATGTTCTGACAACAAAACTAAAGATTAACTTCAGTTTGTTTTCTGTACACAAAAATGTCTGTACAGTGGTGCAATATGGAAGGCCATCTTGACTGTTGAAAAATAAACTACAGTGTGCAGTGAATACTGTGGATAAATCATGCCACTAGTTTTGCTGTTTGGTATTTCATATTTTTAAAACAAATAGCTGAATAATGAATAATTATCAATGATGAGTAATTATTGATATCGAAACACTCGTATCGTGACCAGTTTTACAGACATATCGTCCAGCCTAAGTTAGAAGCTTGGCTAAATCCTGTCATGAACAGAAAAATGATCCCAAACACACCAGTCCAGATCTCAGTTTGACCCCGGAGCTCCAGTGGGAGTTAAATGAACTTGCGAAAAGTTGGAAATGCCCCTTAAATATGGTTCCACAATCACCCACGGGGTGTACTTAATTTCCCCCCTCACACTGTTTCCCTGTTGTTCATCAGGGGAACTGTGTGTGGATTCCACTTGTATATAGTGGAATCTGCTGTGTGTTTTCTATATTTCAGGTTAAATTAAAATGATTTCAGAACTTGGTGATGAACAGATCATTTGCATTGTTTCTTTCCCATGATTTCAGTGAAACATGACATGCTGACTGAGTAACCCTCACTTTTACTTCTTGCTTTAAATTTACACATGTGTCTACTTAAATCTCTATTACATATAGTTAGGATGAGCTGTAAGTGACACCCATCACAGAAGGACACACAGTGGTGATGATGCTCCTCCCTCTGACCTGACCCCATGAGCTGCAGAGCTCTGCCAGCCGTTATTCATATCTCTGCTTTCTCCTTATTTGGTCAAGCAAACCAGGAGGCAGTAATGTGCTGTCCATCATGAAGAAGCACTGTGGGTTCAGAGAAATAACTCCAACATGCCACCGAAAACACACACACACACACACACACACACACACACACCCCCACACACACACACACACACACACACACACACACGCATGCACACATTCACAACTACCTTAGATGTCTTAGAATCTAAGTGTATCCAGATGCAATTGTGAAAATGTATTCCCTCTGGAAAATGTGTTATGTCTGGGTCTAACCTTATCCGTGTGAGTGGACTTTTACACATGACTGCCAGTCTGTAAATATTTCCCAGGGGGTCGCTACGACACATTTACATGCTTCATTTAATCTGTTTCATTTTGGCACAGATGCACAGACCTTTTCAGTGTGAAAAAGTCAACGGGAGCAGTTAGAAGGCCTCTGCCATGTTTATGCATTGTTGAATGATTATTTCATTTCCAATGGTTTGAACGTTAATGCAGATCAACTGCGCCCAAAGTGAAAAAGTAATCATGCCCTAAACTTACCGTGGGTCATCAAGCATTTGCACCAATTAGAAATTAGTATTTCACTTCACTAACTGCGTATACATTAACCACAGAATTGTGCCAGTTGAAATTCTGAAAAAAAAATTGCTTGATGGAAACATACAAAATTTTTTTTTAAATCAAATTTTTCAATAAAAGGTTCTTATTGAAATTTTTTATTGATTCTACAGACCAGAGCTCTGACAGCATCACAGTCGTGTGTCATTCTAACTTGTTGATCCCTAATTCGTCTGTAAAATCACAAACTACAATTTCCCCAAAATGCCACATACATAGCTGCTCCCAAGTAGGAGGGGCTTGTTGCTATAACACCTGCCGATGTCTCCTCTGATTGGCTGACTGCGAATGAGCACGAGCACCACAGCTGAATTATGAATATATGCCATGTAACTGTTTATATCTGTTGCTGCTGTAATTTTGAATGACTTATCATGTGAACATACTTATATCAGTATGATTTTAAGATCATGTCTTATTTAATGGAAACATCAGAATTGTAAAATTGTGTTTCTTTAACATTAACAAAATATAGACAAAGATATTCACTCACTTGTCATGGAAACGCAGTAAGTGTGGAGGAATTTTGGTTCAACACTTTTTGCTAAATTATCTCAGTTCTTCTGCATGAAAAGGTTTGTTTGAGGTTATGCCAAATCATGGCAGTTGGACTTAAAATTTTATTTCAAGCAGGTTTCTTTCCGTCTTTCTTTTTTTCTTTCTTAATATTGATTTTAATATTCTGGCAGAAAGGTGTACGCTACGTTGCAGGTACCAACCTGGTCCAGCTATGTGTCATGTCTACCTCCCCGTGAAAGTTTCCTCTTAATGGAACTATTGTCCACTGCGTTTGTATATGGGACACATGTGTAACCACATATTCCTCGTTTATCAACCAGTTTGACTAATTTTTTCATCGTCCTGTAAATGTATATTGTGGAGTATAAAGTCTTTCTCCCCACTTTCACTAACTTATTACTCCAGAGGGGTGACTTTGGTAAGGTTGGGTGTAACTTGATGCACACCCCAACTGTCTCTGAGGAATAGACAGATTTTTTTCTCCTGTTTGGGATACAAAAGCCTTTCTTAGGAGAGGTTCTGTGAGTACTTGCTCATTTTCAACCCAGTTTGTATTTTCCCTTTTCTTAGAATTTAATTTAGATAATTGGTTTTAGCGAAGATGTTTTTCAACATTTGGAAAAGCAAGCTCGCTCTGTTGTGGTGTATAACGTTCTGATGTGTTTATTTGTTCACAGGAAGTGATCCAGTACTTTGTTGAGTTTCTTTGACATTGAAATGGGCGATATTTAAAAAATAGTTCACTTGTTGGATCAAAATAATTTTTAAAACATTAATCCTTTCAACTAATGATCTTTTCAACTTATAATATTTTCATCAGGATAATGTAAAATTTTCCTTCTTTTTTTTGAGTATTCAGAGGTGGATGTGCTGGTGTGCTTTGGATCATTTTCCTGCTTCCACACCCGTACTCGAGCTTAAAATGGTGAACTGATGGAGGATCCCTCCAGAATCATCTGGTAAACGGCAGAATTCGTCATCCTTGCTGTTTCAGGTCTCCCAGGCTCTGAAACAGCAAGGCAGTCCTCTCTCTACCACCACAAATTTATATGATGTTCTTTTTTCTAAAATGATGTGCTAGTTTGCCTTCCAAAACACTCTTGTTTTGTCTCTCCAGACAGAATACTGTCCCAGAGTGCTTCAGTATGATTGATCATCAGCGGTTTTGCCCTGGAACTCTCCCATGGAGGCCATTTTGCCTAGTTTCTCTGTTTTACTGTTAAATATTGAACCCTTACTTTAACTTAGACAAGTTCACCCTATAGGTACTGTTCTGACCTGCAGGATGATGCGCTCTCTGAGAAGTTTTTGTATTCCAGTTACTCCCAGTTACTGCGGTTTACTGGACTTCCACAGCCTTAGAAAAGGCTTAATAAACCGTTTAAAGCTGACTAGTGCCAATGGTAAGGCTTGTGTAGCTGAAGAAAATGTATAGATAAATCAATGTTAATTCACAAATAAATAAAACCAACATTAGTATATAACATATGCTTGATCTGAGACATGGAAGTGGGACAAAAAAGTAAAAACAGATGTTAGAAGGGACACTTTTACACTCCAGTCCTCGAAGACCAGTTTCCTAAAACTTTTGGATGCTTTCCTACTCCAAAACACTCAAATCAAAAACTTTCAGGAGACCTGCCCTCGATGCCTGGATCTGCAGAATGAAGGTTTGTCCAGTATCTGTCAAGTCAAGCAGCTTTCATCTGTGAGACTAATGCATTGGAGTGGGTCAGAGGTCAACAGATCAAAGGAAATATAATTTGAGGATTGCTTTGGCTTGAGTCACCAGTAGGTCACCATATTTCCAGGTGTATGCACATACTGCACAGGATAACACTTGTGTCTTGTAAATTTAAAGACTAAAATAAAATAAAATAAAAAAAGAGTCTGACTGTAATGAGACATTTTTTTTTTCTCAGTCCAGCTCAGCACTGATCTGCTGACATCAACAGTTGCTTCTGTTGTCTTCAACTGAAAATAGGATGGATGACTGAGTATTTTAACGAAGTGCATCTTCTACAGTAAAATGGCTTTTTTTATGTGTTAGAATGAAAAAATGAACCAACAAATTGTTCACCTTTGCTGGATTGTATTTGGAAAGAACTCCTCCTGCATGGAACTCCTCCAGAACATCCTTCAGCTTCTTTGTAGAGTCTGAGGATGAAAGCAGAGAGAAACTATTATTTTTCTCTTCACGGCAGAGGAGTGCTTATCATCTCAGTCAGAGAGGTCTCTGAATAAAACTGAGGAAAGATGCATCCTCTTTAATGAGTCCCCTGATAAACAAGAACATCAGATGAGGCAAACTGCTGAGTCACCCCCTGGTTAGCCAGAGGGGACATTGTGTCCTTCACTTTTATATGCTAATCCTACAGTCACACACACAAACACACACAGCGTCTGTCCAGAACATTAACCATAATGACCTCCTCCTATGATCATGTATCAATTACAGAAAACAAACAGACCATTATCCACATCAACCATTAGAACCAACCAGAACTAGCAAAGTATCTTAACTAGTTGACTGTCATTTTACACGCTGGAAGCCATTTCTGCCACCACCAGGGTGACTGAAATCTAAAACATGGAACATCAGAAGAGCCATGCTCTCCTCTCCTCAGTCATGTGGGTAGAGGCAGTTGCTTAGCATTTTCAAAAACCTGAGATATAAAGACATGTTACCAGATCAGGATATTTGGACTCTGCTGTCTCTGTGGTCTAATTCATTCCTTCCTTCATTCGAACAACATTTTCTAGTTTTTATACATGCAATGGTCTTGATGCTTCATCTTCAGGCTTTGCTAAAGCATTCAGGCAGATGTACTTGTGAACCGATATGGGGATTTTGTTGCTGTTTTCCAGCTTAAAATTCCAGATTTTAAGCTGGAATTAATAATAATAATGTACACAAAAACCCATTCGCAAATCTGAGAAGTTAAACATGCACATTTATTCCATTCCATTCCATTTATTCTGGCTGCAATAAGTAAATTTTTAAAATGTTTCTTTTTTTCTTTTACATAATTATTAAAAGTGTTGATATATTACTACAGTATGGTATGAGACAGATAATCTGTGACAAAAATAAACCTTTTCCAGATTCTCCCGGGCCTACCACTGAGTTCTGCAGTCAAAAACAGCCGATCAGGGCCAGGAGGGTCTGAGTGTTGTCAATAATGGTACACGTAGAAACCATTTACTGTTCCATGAAGCTATTAATCTGCCATCCTCAATGGGCCTGCTAACTAGCTTTAGCAAGGGAGAGTGAGAGTGTTCTGCCCTTTAATTTGTTGTTAAAAGAGTTTTTTGTGTTAATTTTGTGACAGCACATTGAGTATTTTATTTTGAAGGTCAGGAAATCAGCCACTTCATTTAGTTTGCAGTCAGTCACACATTGAGAGGTGCATTTTTGTTTGTGTCAACGACATCACCGTCTGTAAGTTTTCGTTCTATATTCTTGAGTAGATTTTATTTAATGTCTTATTTGTTAAGAAAATGTGAAGTAAATGTGGAATTTGATAGCTGCATGGTGCTCATGTATTCTTGTTGATTTATTCTGGGCATGGCGTTATAATTTTGATAGTATGACTTTTTTCTTATAAATTAAATGCAGCTATTTTTCATTTTGGTGTTACAGTTTACTCCATGTTACACGTGTGCTTGGGTCACCAAAATAAAGTGGAGATAAAGAATCTACATCCGGACTCAAGCATTCATTCAACGGGAGTTAAGTTTACTGCTAAATTGTGTTCAGAAACACACAAGGAGAGCAGAAAAGTAAAAGACGGTGCGCAGCTGGCCGAACAGCAAGAAAGCAGCTAAGACAACAGATATGGATGAAGCTCACTCTGAAGGAGCAAAAGACATCAAGTAAAAGTGCTGGTTCAAGTTCAAAACGCTCAAGTACGTCATCGGTTGGTGCTGCAGCAGCACGTGCCAGGGCCAAGGCCGAAGCAGCTCGCGCACGTGTCTCATTCGCCCAGAGAGAAATCAGCATTAAAGTTGACAAAGCTAGACTAGAAGCCAACCTTGAGGCTCTTAATCTTGAAAAGGAAGCAGCAGCTGCTATTGCCCAAGCTGAAGTCTTGGAAGCAGCAGCAGACTTAGAGAACGAAGAACACCGTAGTTGGAAAAGCCTTCCCAACATAGTCCAGAACACACATGAACGTGTAAGTGACTACGTCAAAGATCAATCTATGCAGCTTAACCAACACACCAATTCTGTTAATATTCCATTGCTGTCCGAGTTTCCCATTGAAAATAACCCACAACCACCAACGAAGAACATTAAGGAGGAGTATATTGTAAAAGACTGCTGGCCTCCACCGTTTCAGGAACAATCAAGTTCAGAAGTATCTAACCCATATCGGACCGCTCACACCTGGACTACACCAGCTCAGCCAGCTAGAGAAGACAACTTCCCAGTCCAAAGTGAGGCACGGTTACGAGAACCAAAGTCCAACATGCCTTGGCCAAACACCAAGTTAGCTTTTCCTCAGTATTTAGACTCTTCTCACACGAACCCTCCAGAGTCTACAGTAATGATGAACATGGCAAAATATCTGGCACGCAAAGAGCTTGTTAGCACTGGGTTAACACACTTTGATGATCGTCCAGAGTCCTACAGAGCATGGAAATCTTCTTTCTTAAACACCATCAAAGATTTGGACCTCACCGCTAGTGAACAGTTGGATTTGATCTCAAAATGGCTTGGTAAGGAGTCTTCTGGATATGTCAAACGCTTAAGAGCTGTTCATATTGACAACCCAAACATTGCACTAAAAATGACCTGGGAAAGGCTGGATGACTATTATGGTGCTCCGGAAGTCATAGAAAGTGCTCTTTTTAAGAAGTTAGATAACTTTCCTAAAATCACAAACAACGATAATCGCAAGTTAAGAGAGCTCGGGGATCTGCTGATGGAGATTCTCTCAGCAAAAGAGGATGGCTACCTGCCTGGCTTGGCATACTTGGACACTGCTCGTGGCATCAAACCCATCCTGGAAAAGTTGTCATACAACCTGCAAGAAAAGTGGATCACTCAGGGGTCAAAGTATAAAGAGGATTACAAGGTTGGTTACCCACCCTTCTCCTTTTTCACCTCCTTCATTTGCTACCAAGCCAAAACAAGAAACGATCCCAGCTTTGCCCTTTCTGGAAGCAGTTACGTGACAGAAAATCCAATCTCACAACACAGTAATTTCAGAACCCCAGTCTTAGTGCATAAGACCAACGTCTCCTCTGGAGTTGTACAAAAGGAAGTATCACTTAAAGGTGATATGGCCAAGCTTTGCCCCATCCATAACAAACCTCACCCATTAAATAAGTGTCGTGGATTCAGGCTAAAAACCATAGAAGAATGCAAGGCCTACATGAAGGATCAAGGAATCTGCTTTAAATGCTGCTCGTCCACTACTCATCTCGCTCGTGATTGCAAGGTCACACTAAAATGTGATGAATGCGGCAGTGACAAGCACATCGCAGCTCTTCACCCTGGTCCAAGCAACTGGTCCACAAAGCCTGCAAGTCTTCCGAAGGATGATGGCGGGGAGCCTGAAAAGGAGGACACTTTAACAGCACCAGTCGTAAATCCTCTGTGCACCAAAGTTTGTGGGAACCACTTCACTTCAAAATCTTGTTCAAAAATATGTCTAGTTAAAGTTTACCCAGTAGCGCAACCACAAAATGCTATCAAAATGTATGCTATGATCGATGACCAGAGCAACAGGTCTCTGGCCAGGTCAGAGTTTTTCAATTTATTTAAAATCAAAGCAGACTCTTATCCCTACTCCTTGAAGACTTGTGCTGGCTTAGTGTCAACCTCTGGCAGGAGAGCAAATGGCTACCAAATTGAGGCAGTGAATGACGGAACAAGTTATCCACTCCCAACACTGGTTGAATGCGATGATTTACCAGACAATCGTGATGAAATACCAACGCCAGAGGCTGTGTTTCGTCATCCGCACCTAAAGAGCCTTGCCAGTGAAATTCCGCCAGTGGACAACGATGCACAGATCCTTCTCCTACTTGGAAGGGACATTCTTCACATTCACAAGGTGAGACAGCAAATCAATAGTCCAGGCGATGCTCCTTTTGCACAAAGGCTTGATCTCGGATGGGTGGTAATAGGTGATGTGTGTTTGGGAAAGGTCCATAAGCCTATTTTTCATAGCTGTAAGACAAACATTCTAGAAGATGGAAGACCCTCACTGTTCAGACCTTGTGAGAAACACATCCATCTCAAACAAACGGTCAACTTCAGCCCAGTTAATGAACTATCTCACAGTTACCACCCTGCGGTGGTGGATCACAACTCTCTTGGTCTCACAGTCTTTAAGAGAACAGCAGATGATAATAAGCGGGCTTTCTCCATAGAAGACAAAGAATTCCTGCAAATAATGGACAATGAGGTTTTTCAGGACGACTCCAACAGTTGGGTGGCTCCACTTCCATTCAAGTCTCCTAGGCCGCCTTTGCCCAACAATCGTGGACAAGCTATGAATCGACTCTCTTCACTTCAGCGCACATTAGATCGTAAGCCAAAAATGAAAGACCAGTTTTTTGCATTTATGCAAAAGATATTTGACAACAATCACGCAGAGCCAGCATCTCCACTACCAAAAGGAAAAGAGTGTTGGTACTTGCCAATGTTTGGAGTCTATCATCCAAGGAAACCTGACCAAATCAGGGTTGTCTTCGACTCAAGTGCTCAATACAATGGAATCTCTCTAAACAACGTGTTGCTCAGTGGCCCAGACTTGAATAACAGTCTATTGGGCGTTCTCATTCGCTTCAGAAGAGAACGAGTAGCAGTCATGGCCGACATCGAACAGATGTTTCATTGCTTCATTGTGACTACTTGCGCTTCTTTTGGCATCGAGACAATGATTCCAGAAAAGACATCATTGAGTATAGGATGAGGGTTCATGTATTTGGAAATAGCCCTTCTCCAGCTGTGGCAATGTATTGTCTCAGGAGAGCTGCAATTCAGGGAGCGCAACAGTATGGGCTGGAAACAAAACGCTTCGTAGAGCGGGAGTTCTACATCGACGATGGCCTTGTTTCCACATCGACAGAAGAAGAGGCAATTTCTCTGTTGCAGAATACCCAAGCATCTCTTTCAGAGTCAAACTTAAGACTTCACAAGATCACATCCAACAGCATGCAAGTCTTAAGAGCCTTTCCAACAGAAGATCATGCTAAGGACATTAAAGATCTCTGCTTGGATAGAGATGTAGTACCCACACAGCGAAGCCTTGGATTGAGTTGGGATGTTAAAAGGGATGGATTCACCTTCCAAGTATCCATCAGCGACAAACCATTTACCAGACGTGGCGTTCTTTCCACCATAAACAGTCTCTTCGGTCCTCTCGGCTTTGTTGCTCCTGTAAGCATTCAAGGCAAGTTGTTGCTGAGAGAACTCACCATGGATGGAACGGAATGGGACAGCCCACTCCCTCAAGACAAAGCTGAGGTTTGGGAGACATGGAGAGATTCGCTACAGCAATTGCAACATCTTCACATTCCTCGAGGTTATACTACTATGTCTTGCTCAAATGCCAGTCGGAAAGAGCTATGTGTGTTTTCAGATGCTTCGACCAAAGCAATCGGTGCCGTAGCATACCTGAAGATAACAGATAAAAGTAGCCACATAGATGTAAGTTTTGTCTTTGGAAAAGCCAAACTTGCACCTCCAACTGAGCCAACCATACCCAGGCTGGAACTCTGTGCGGCAGTGCTAGCTGTGGAAATGGCCGAACTAATCGTTCAAGAGATCGACATTCAACTTGATGCCGTTACTTTCTACTGTGATAGTAAAGTGGTTCTTGGTTATATTCATAATCAGTCAAAACGCTTTTATGTGTATGTCCACAACAGGATACAGAGAATCCGCCAGTCTACAGAACCAAACCAATGGAAGTATGTGCCTACGGAGCATAATCCAGCTGACCATGCTTCTAGGTCAGTTCAAGCGTCAAAGCTCACTAAGATCAGCTGGCTCACAGGTCCAGCGTTCTTACACAAATCACAGACGATCATTAAGCAGCAAGAGACCTTTGAGCTTGTCAATTCAGATTCTGATGTGGAAATCCGACCACAAGTAACCAGCTGTGACACAAGTCAAAAGGTCAACCAAATAGATCCTGAGAGGTTTACAAAATTCTCTTCTTGGAAGTCTTTACAAAGAGCAGTTACAACACTGGTTCATGTTAAACATTCCTTCAAAAAGGACAGCAGGAGCACAGAATGTAGTGGTTGGCATTGGTGTCCAAAACCTTTCACCGCTGATGAGCTGTCGAAGGCCACAATAGCGATCATTCTTGCTGTGCAGCAGGTTTACTTCTCTGAAGAGCTAAACATTCTCTCAAAGGGAGACGACGTTCCCAAAGGCAGCCCACTGACTAAGCTAAATCCGACTGTAGATTTCAACGGCCTGCTAAGGATTGGAGGAAGGCTTAAACTTTCTGATTTAAGCGACAGAGAAAAGCATCCAGTCATTCTTTTAGGAAAACACCATGTGTCCACGTTGCTCATCAGACATTATCATGAGCAGGTTGAGCATCAAGGTCGGACATTCACTGAAGGCGCCATTCGAGCTGCTGGCATATGGTTGGTTGGTGGCAAGCGATGTATAAGTCCTGTTCTTCATGCATGTGTAATCTGCCGAAAACTCCGCAAAAACAGAGAGACGCAGAAGATGTCAGATCTCCCACAAGAACGACTGACCACTTCACCACCATTTACCTATACGGGTCTGGATGTTTTCGGTCCTTGGAGTGTAACAGCTAGGCGCACAAGAGGAGGTATGGCTCAGAACAAGCGCTGGGCTGTATTGTTCACTTGCATGAGCACACGTGCAGTCCACATTGAAGTCATTGACTCCTTAGACACTTCTTCATTCATCAATGCTTTAAGAAGATTCTTTGCAATCCGTGGCCCTTCCAAGCAGCTACACTCAGACTGTGGGACCAATTTCATTGGTGCTTGCAGAGAACTGGAGTTCCATAAAGTGGTGATGGATTCAGCAGTCCAGAGGTATGCAAACAATCAAGGATGTACGTGGCGGTTCAATCCCCCTCACTCTTCACACATGGGGGGTGTGTGGGAACGCATGATTGGAATTGCAAGGAGAATCTTAGACTCGATGTTGCTGCGTACTCCCTCCTCCAGCTTGACTCATAAAGTCCTGTGCACCTTGATGGCAGAGGTGACAGCCATTATCAACTCAAGACCTCTAGTTTCTGTCTCCTCAGATCCAGAGGTTCCACAGATACTTACCCCTTCAATGCTTCTCACTCAGAAGCAGAGTGTTTTACCTCCTCCTGGGGTATTCACTGAAGCGGATCTGTATAAGCAACAGTGGCGTCAGGTTCAAAGACTGGCCGATGAATTCTGGCATCGTTGGAGACACGAATACCTTTGCACCTTACAGTTTCGCCACAAATGGCAAAAGTCAAGATACAACATTAAAAAGGGTGACGTTGTTTTGCTGAAAGATGACCATACCTGTCGCAATGCTTGGCCCATGGCTTTCGTAACTGACACTTTCCCAGGCAGCGATGGCAAGGTCCGCAGGATTGAGGTCAAAGTTATCAAGGATGGAACTGCCAAAAAGTTTCTCAGGCCTATTACAGAAGTTGTTATGCTTTTAAGGAACGAGGACTAACAAGTTTATACGTTTATGTTTTCAGTGCTGATATGTGGCATCTTAGCAGATACCAGGTGGGGAGTGTTCTGCCCTTTAATTTGTTGTTAAAAGAGTTTTTTGTGTTAATTTTGTGACAGCACATTGAGTATTTTATTTTGAAGGTCAGGAAATCAGCCACTTCATTTAGTTTGCAGTCAGTCACACATTGAGAGGTGCATTTGTTGTAATCTGCTTTTTGTTTGTGTCAACGACATCACCGTCTGTAAGTTTTCGTTCTATATTCTTGAGTAGATTTTATTTAATGTCTTATTTGATAAGAAAATGTGAAGTAAATGTGGAATTTGATAGCTGCATGGTGCTCATGTATTCATATTGATTTATTCTGGGCATGGCGTTATAATTTTCATAGTATGACTTTTTTCTTATAAATTAAAGGCAGCTATTTTTTATTTTTGTGTTACAGTTTACTCCATGTTACACGTGTGCTTGGGTCACCAAAATAAAGTGGAGATAAAGAATTTACATCCGGACTCAAGCATTCATTCAACGGGAGTTAAGTTTACTGCTAAATTGTGTTCAGAAACACACAAGGAGAGCAGAAAAGAGAGAGTTGTGCATACACAAGCTGATAGACAGGACTAAGATCCTCCTCCTGGCTATGACTGGTTGTTTCTAACTTATCGGTGTATTTCTGCAGTTACCACTGGAAGAAGGCAGAAGAGCTCAATTTTTCCCCAGATTATCTGACTCATACTCTGTCACCACAAAGAGACAGTTTTAACAAATATGTAAAAACAGTTACATTCTGCAGCTTATAAAATAAAATACAGCAAAACTGATTTCCATCAGAAACTACAGAGATAATAAACAATGGCCAGAAGAAAGCCATAGTTGACAAAAAAGTCATAAGAGATCAGAGGTGGTAGAAGCTGTTCTGTTCAGATATCATCAGATTTTTTTGTGACAGCCCTTTTACACTTTTCAGATTTTTAATTACAAATGTAAGTATAATTTTTTTCATCTCATTTTGTTTCAGATTCACTGTTGTGCTGTAATTTTTGCTGGTCTGTCACATAAAAAAATTCTAAGAAAACACCCTGACGATTCTGGTTGTAACTGGACAAGATGTGGAAAGTTCAATACTTGTGCAATGCATCTGATCTAATCCAACATTTGTGTTCTGTGGAGTCTGTAAAACCATAATTTGTGCACAACAATGTATTTCTTGAGTAGGACGCTTGCGTGACTCTGTCTATCATCCAACAGCAGCACATGGACTGATGCTGCTTTGACTAACAAATGTTGCAGACAGCATAGACAGAGAAAGCCACAAACTCATCCAGCAGGCTGATGAGGGGTGTCCTGAAGCACGCTCCAATTCAAAATACCTGGTTGTAATCAAAACCTGAAAGGGCTTAATTCATATGTCAACATAGGTGCAATCATCACATCCAATCAGACAATCTAGGATTAGTGAAGGAAAGAAATATATATATATTTTTTTTTATCAACAGTGCGATAACTTTCAGGGCTGAGCATCAATTCAAACAAATTATTAAATGCATAAACAAAAGCGGACACGTAATGACACATGATACAACAAAGAAGTAGTTCTGAATAATAATAATAATAATAATAAACTGATGGGTTTCTCACTCTTGCAGATCAGCTGCTATAACAAGTGACCTGTAAAAACAAACTATTCAATCATAAATCTGTTCTGCATCATAATCTCTTCACGTTTCACTCACATGTGGGGAAACATGGACACTAGAACAGATGATAAGATTACATACATTAAATGATAAAAATGATCAACGTCAGTGTAATAAAGGAAGAAAAATCCCTTTAAAGCTGCAGTATGTAAATTTTATAAAAAATATGTCTCAATCTATAAGTTAAAACTGTCACCGTGTTGTGACAGTATAATATGAGACAGGTAATCTGTGAAAAGATATCCATTTCCTCCCTGACTGAAGAAACGCACCACTCCTGACCAAAGACAACCAACCACAGCCAGGTTATAAAAGAATCTGGTTAGCTTTGGGAGCGCTAACCAGAAACAGCTAAGGTAACTGCGGCAACTGTGCAGCCTGGCACTTCTAACAAATATGTATCTTTCTTATAAAAGTGACATACTGCAGCTTTAAGCTGAAAAACGTGTGCCATTACGAATCAAAATGCAGACTGAGACTTACACTCGCTGTACTTCTGCAGCTGGTTGAACTCTGCCGGGCTCAGACACACCCAGCTCATTTCTCCCATGCTTCCTGAAAGCAGCTCTTTAAGGGTCTCTACACCAAGTGCCAGCAGTCCCTGCGTGTGTGTTTGGTTGGCGGTAGAGGGGTGATGGTTATCCTCGTATCGTGTTGGGTAAAAAGACAAACGAGAAGTTCTCTGATATCATCCCTGCCGTTTTACAGTTCACAATAGGTCATATAGACAGATGGGGGTTTAAGCTGAAGGTCAATCCTTTTAGGTTGGCATCGATTACCAAAATGTAAAAATACCCAAAAAAGTAAAAAAAAAAAAAAATGTTGGCTTCTGGTTCCTTTTGACACAGCAGGGACAATAAAGTCTGGTCAGGTGCAGGTCCACAGATTCATCGGTGTGTAATTACTCCTCATCACTCAGAGGATAAACGTTTCCCAGCAGGGCTGACCTGGAGCAGGGGCCACAAAAGAATGAAGAAAACACTCCTTAGTAAAGATTACTCATATTTTAGAAAAGGTAACAGGAAAAAGACAAAAACAGAAGAAGACTATAAAAAGTTGATCCTAGTTCAGACAGATGTGGACGATGAAGAGAGGAAACAGACAGAAGACAGGATCTAAAAACAGAAGAACAGAAAAAGACCAAACAATGAAGCATAGTATCTAACTTATTATTTCCACATATCTCATATTTCCAGATGGACACTGATAACAGCATTAACAAGCGTACATTGTTGTATGCACATGACACATGACAGAGATATAAAAGTCTACCTACTCAGCACACTGTAACCGCACACAGTCTGGGTTCTTCTGCTTGCTTTAGTTGGTGGTTTTGTATTTGCATAAATAGTGATATTTTCATCTTTGTGGTATGTTTGAGTCTTTTTATTACAGCTCTGTCCTATTTTAGTCTCTTCTTATCTAATTTTCATTGTAATACATCTTCCTGTGGTTGTTTTGTTTTTTGCATCCCACTTTGCATCTCTTTGATGCTGTCAGGCTGCCTGTCATTTGTTCATTGAGAGCTATTTGGCGTCTCGTTACAGGTGCTTCACACATCCTAGATATGAATTAGGGGCTGTGACTCCTAGAGCACTGGACATGTATCAATGTGTCAAAATAAAATTAAAAAAAGTGCTTTTTGCATGAATGCTTCACTTGCTCTCACTTTCTTATCTTTGTCATGTTTGTTAGGATATTGAAAAATGTGTTTTATTTGGCTTTAAATATGAAGAAGTGAAAAGCATTTTTTGACACACTGGACCTGTTCACACCTCTGTTCACTACACAAACACAAAATCTTACCAAGTATTTTGGTCTAGTTTCCAAAGCAAATAAGTTGCTGACAAATAAGCTCACACAGTTACTGCGGCCACAATCAGACCCAAGCAGGTTGACGAGCCCAAAGTGACCCGGAGGCGCAGAGGAAGAACACAGACGTCATACAGCAGCACTCTGTTTAC
Organism: Poeciliopsis turneri; assembly: GCA_922788865.1. NCBI lineage: Eukaryota > Metazoa > Chordata > Actinopteri > Cyprinodontiformes > Poeciliidae > Poeciliopsis > Poeciliopsis turneri. The sequence continues at coordinate 770,008 of CAKLNU010000337.1, forward strand.
AGAAGCAAGAATCATGGCCGCCGTTTATGGATCACAAAGTAAGAATAAAAATCAAAGACGACATAACTAACAGTAACAGTCGTTTGTAGAACATTGATTGCAGCTTCTGTAGAGATGTCTGTCTGAGCAGAACCAGGAGCGGTGGGACTGGGTCGGGTCACAAACTGCTTTACATCCTAATTTACTACAGCTGGTTTCTTTTCATGGAGAATTATGATGCATGTTTCACGTTAATGATGTGAAAGTTAAATGAAATGTGTCAGATAGGATATGTGCCAGATTTAAGATGATATTTAAAACGGCCTTAAATTGGATTTTTTGAGGGGGTGAAAAGATTGCACATTCAGGCTGACAAGAAGAAGTCAGATATTTATTGCATGTTAGAAAAAGAAAAAAATCTGACTGAGGTTGCCTTTGTCTCCTGTGTTGACATAGAAAAAAAATTAGCATTGATTCTGTTAGGTTCTCTGTGTCTCTGTTATGTTTATTTTTAATTTTAAGTTTCCTTTTGTTCATTTTTCATTAACTGATTAAGTAATCAGAAAAAAGCTGCTCTGATTTTTCAGCAGTGCAGCTTTCAAAAATATAGAGCAGAAATAAGGATAATTACAACCAAAATACAGTCAAATTACTGTCAAAACAGAGGAAAAAGAGGAATTTAAATGTGAGAGACAAAACTATTAGAGGCAAATAACCAGGGCTGCTTCTAAGAACATGTAAAAGTGGGAGAAAAATCAAGGCATTATTGTGCAATCTTACTGGTTGCACACACATCAGCCTCACAGGAGTCATTTACTGAGAAGTTAATAGAAGACATTTGTCACTACTGTTATTAATTCCTCCTCTGTTTATACTGCTGTGGCAAGTCAAAAATATCTGCAAATTAATAGAAGGAGCTGACGTCCAAAGCCATCAGCCTCCTGTGAGAGCAGCAGGTTCCCAGAGAGAAGATGGCTGACGGGATGGAGCTCGGCGCCCTGACCCATCTGGGCCCGGTGTTTTCTCTCTTAATTGGAAATAGGAGGAGTTTCGACTGATGCCAAAGTATGAGTAGTTCCAAGTGGGAGGAGATAAAAGCATGGGTGACTAAGCTTCATGCACCAGGGGAAAAACAGCACGTTATTTTTAGAAACAAGTCTCAGCTGAGACAAATGTGGTCGGAAAATTTTTATTTCTAACTGATCCGAGCGCAGATTGTTACCAAAAACAAAAACAACAATAACCAACAAACAAAGAAATTAAATTTGGAATTGCAGAAAGGAAAATAATTGTGTCAATTTAATGAAGGGTTATTTCTTCTTTTTCATGGGTTTTTTCCATCCATCCATCCATCCATTTTCCGTCACCCTTCTCCCTAACGGGGTCGGGAGTTGCTGGTGCCTATCTCCAGCTGCGTTCCGGGCGAGAGGCGGGGTACACCCTGGACAGGTCGCCAGTCTGTCGCAGGGCAACACAGAGAGACAAACAGGACAAACAACCACACACACACACACACACACACTCACACCTCAGGAGAATTTGGGAAGGCCAATTAACCTGACAGTCATGTTTTTGGACTGTGGGAGGAAGCCGGAGAACCCGGAGAGAACCCACGCATGCACAGGGAGAACATGCAAACTCCGTGCAGAAAGACCCCGGGCCAGGAATCGAACCCAGGACCTTCTTGCTGCAAGGCAACAGCGCTACCCACTGCGCCACTGTGCAGCCCAGGGTTTTTTCCAGTTACATTGAAAACAATTTTTATCTCGTAAAGGGCAGTATTATGTATTTTATTGTGTCATTTTATTGCACAATCTAGTAATAACTTTATCTTAAGTTGTTAATTAAAATATTTTAAATATCAAACACAACTTAAAAAAATTTGACACTTAGAAATTGGGCCTCCGCCTCTTTAAAAGCTTGTGCTCTGTCTGAAACTCTGCCTTTTGGAAGTCAACATGGCTCCTCTATAAACCCTTTAACAATGCTTTTAACAGCATTGCACTGAGAAGCAGCTCCTATAAAGAATTCAGTAGATGTTCCATCAGGTGTTTACTAATTGCTGCTGTCTAGCTTGAAGGAGCTGAGTTGCGGGGGCAGAAGCTCAGAATATGGGAAACTGCAGCTTTGAGGAGGAGCTAGATCCACTCAGGTGTTTAGCACAACTGAGTGGTTGCCATGGGAGATTGGAGGATTTCTCAAACATACATAACAAAAACAAAGAAACACTCTTGGTATGTTTTTGTTGAGGGAATAATATGATGCAAAACTCATGAAAGTCGATTTTACATAATGCTGCCCCTTTAAACGAAGTAATGAAAAAAAAAAGACTGAATGCACCTCATGGGACTGAAGGTCACAAGATTAAGTAACAGAATTAGGACTTGGACCGTGAAACATTTAATTAAACTCAATAACTCCTGTTCCATCTGGCAATGAGCTCTGGTTTAAAGGTAAGTACTATAAGCTTGACACAATGTGTCTTTGTTCTAATTGAGTTTCTTATATTGAAGAAAGAATTCACAAATTTTTCTGACTTTAATATGCAGCTGTCCACAGTTAAGATCTCATTCACTTCTACCTCCCAGCACTAAACTAAATGAACAGCTATAGTTTGAAACTCTTTAGATCAGAAGTGAAAAACTGAAACTAGTCAAACGTGAGCTGTGTTCTTCCTCCCCAACAGAGCTTGTTTTGGAAATCTAAACTGAATTATTCTATGTCACAACTTATATTTCATAATAAACTGTCATGGTGAGTGTTGGTATAGGATCCATATGTAGCAGGCTAGGATGTAGAGTACATGTTGCTGTTGAAGTTTTAATGAAGAATGAAAAAACAAAAATTTACAACTAACAACCATGGAGAACACAAGGAGCCAGAGCAGAACAAAATCAAGAGGAACCAGGAATAAACGGGACGTACTGGGACTAGACCAGATTAAACTTGATTAGACAGGAGGAACCAACAAGGAGGAGCTGAGAATGAGTTGCATGTATATCAGGGAGGTTGATCAGTATACTGAAGAAAGATACAGGTGGCTGATTTGAAATGGGTTGCAAGTGTGAGGGGAGAAAGCAGAAAGTACATTCAGCAGAGAGAGAAAGTGGCACAGGGGGCGAGGGAGAATACACAGAGGACTAAGAATAACTAGACCTAGTTATTCTTATTGAAGAATAACTAGACCTAACAAACATAATTAAAATAGAGTAACAAAGAATAACTAGGCACAAGCAACAAACATATTAAATTAGCATCACTAAGGAAGGACTGATTAAACTACAACAGAAATTAGACTGATACAATACAAAAAAACCTAAGGCATAAAAAATGATCAAGAATAGAACAATGAAAACACCAAAACAACCAAAGATCCTAACATAAAGTACAGCACTGCAGCACATTGACACTGATTAACAAAATATCATTGTTGCACAGGGGCCAAACTTTTTGAAAACAAAAAGCTGGCTGAGATCTACCTACCTCATGACAGGAAGATATAAAAATTGTAACAGAAACTCTATTGACTTATTTATATGGGAATATATCTCAGTGATAGCAGAAATATTAAAGTGACAGAAAAGCTAATCCAGTTTTCTCCTCAGTGAGATTCTGTCACTGGGAGGTTTCTGGTTTCTCAAACAGCAGCTGGTTACAGACCTGAGGCCAGCAGGAGTCAGTCAGTTCTGGAAGATCTGAACTTTGGTTTGATGACTGAAATATGACAAATTACAGAGATGTCCGAGGAACCACAGAGCTCTGTTCAGTTAAAGCCACATCTTCTTAAGTTTTCCTCCAACAGGTTCCAGAGGAATCACCTCAAACCAGATTTTAGACTGGAATTTATGTCCTTTGTGAATGTCAGCTCCTCATTTTGTAGGTTGGAACAGCTTTTCATTTTGAAATAAGGACTCATCAACATCAATATTTCCACTGAATAAAAGACGAAAATCAATAGCACGTTTGATAGAGGAAAAGTGCCTCTGTGTCTCTGAGCTCAGAGCAATATGCCAGAGAGCATCACAACTATTATTTTTAAATATTAGACGATTAATCTAAGCTCGCATAATTATCGCGTTAGGAGCCATTTGTTTGTCAAATACTTCCTGAAGTATTGTCTGAATGACGTATACTTGCAAACGAACGAGGTATAAGTCTAATTTTTGTCCTTTATTGAACGTTCAGAAATGATAGTGGCTGCAGTGCGTCATAACAAAAGGTCAACACAGGTAAGGCAAGCCGAACAGGTGACAACTCAAAATCACTCCTACCTTTTCACTCTCTTCTCTAAAGCGTTTAAGCACACCCGTTGCCGTGGCAACCGCCTGAGCCCCGCAAGACAGCAGAGATTACGTTAAAATGTAAAACATTCAAACATTCAGTCCGTTACTACATTAAGTTTTCAGGTTTGATATTTATTTTAGCGATTATTAATAATCCCTCCCCTGAACACAGCGGTGGTTGATTGGCTAATTTAAAGTCCTGTTCTCGCGAGTGACGTCAGAGAGTCGGTGTTTGAGTCCTATTTTCATTTTACTTCATCTTATTTATTTATTTTTATTTTTTATTTACTTATTTGCTTGATTGTTTAAGGAACCGAAACTCAAAAACATTGCGCAACACCTTGTTGAAACAATAATAGCTGAGATTATTATTTCTCTTGGGTCATTAATTCAAATACCTTTCTTAATCAGTTCTTATTTTAATTTTTTAATAAAATTATAGACGTTTTGGGTCTTAGTGAAAGCTTTTGGTCTCAGCCTCCTGATGGTCGATCAGTTTGGCTCCTATTGAGCCAAACTGATCCAGCCTTGACATGTCTGGAGGCTGGAGCGCCTGCTGTTGCATTTAGCAGTAGTTTTATTTATTTTTAACATCTCAATGTCTGAACCAACAGGGTTCATCATTTAACTGTTTTAACATAATACATCTAAATATTTCTAAGCCTCTTTTGTCCAGCCTACCTTGTAGGGCCCTTTGTGTTCTCATTAGGCCCTTAATTAATCCCAGGACTGAAAGGTTGGGTGTTAGTTGCTTGATAATTAGATCTAAGTGTGCAATTAGACTGCGCAGGCATAATTCATCCTTCATGTTTGCCGTTCCCCAGTTTGATTTTAGTGGTAGCTCTTTTTGTTGACATGCAGATGAGACTTTTTAAATCATTCTTTGGGTTGAATCATTATGTACTGATTGTATGAGTACTACTCTACTCAATGCTTTCAAACTTTACAAACTTTACAAATATTCTGCTTGTCGTTTGCGCTCAGAGCTGTTTTATCATACCTGCACATGAATTGAGCACATTTAGCGTCTGATGTTTTGTCAGGTTCCACCTTTATTATCTTCAGCCCTCAGTCTGACACTCGGTTTCATAAAAGGATGTAATGAGTGCACAGTGACCTGCCTTTTTAAAGAGGTCTGCCGTAGCTGACTTACAAGCCCTCTGTCATGATAAACACTTTCAAGTTATTTTATTAAGCTATAAAACACGAGGAGCTTAGTGCCAGAAGACTTTGACGTGATAAAAATGAGTAGTGAAGTCAGTGTAGTCAATGACATGCTGCCAGGGAAGGCAGCAAATAACCGTGGCTGTTAGTAAAATGTCTTAATTAACATTATGCTGATGATACAGATTTCATTTTCAGATGAGTCACGACAATGATAAATCGCTTCATAATGTCCGGTGTGAAAGTGTTAGTGTTAAGCTGAGCTTCACTCGACATTGCTCTCTTCTGGTCAGCCAGCTTATGCAAATGAAACATTGTTCTTCTGCTAGCATCACGAAGCAGACGTGATTGTGTTTAAATTGTGTGTAAATTAGTAATGGGAGACCAGCAACTGACCTTTTGGACCTTCAAACAAAGTGCAAGAAAGTCTGTCCCTTTTCCTAGTTATGGATGTGTTTCTTTGAACAAGCTTTTTAAAAACCACCAAGACAAAACTTCAACCATGGTTGTTATTATTTGTCATTCCTGCAAAAAACACTTTGGGCAGCCTTTCCACAGATTAGGAAGTTACACCAGTCGCAGGGTTCTGGCACCTGAAACTTGAAGGAATCAATTAATTGAAACTTGATTGAATTGGTTGCTCATGGACTTCAGTTAAAAGTCAAATTGATCCACCAACATAGAGTCAGCCCAGTATTCAATATTTTCATTCTGGTTTTGCATCTAATTGCTCTGTGGGATCCATGTGGAAAACAGTTTAAATCTGATTATTACATTATTAACAATATTAACATACAAAAGAGGAAGGTCATGAGCATGACTAAAGCAGTGTCAGGCTAAAGTTTCACCCCAAACTCTTGAGTCTTGTGTTGTCTCAGAACAAGAAAGATGAAGGAAAAAAAACATAAATATGACTCCACTGTTGTGGTTTCTACCGCAACAGTGGAGAACTTTCACAGAAAGCAAGAACTTTCCTCTCTGTCGGCCCAGTCTACACACAACACAAACTGAGTTTTAACAGTATCGGGTTTTTTCATCAAACACTGAACGGATGAAGGTTTTAACTGGAGCAGGAAACTTCAAACTGATCCACATTGCTGTCTAAAACCCCTTAAGTCCAAAAGGTGTCACTGGAAACTCCTTTGGACTCCCATTCTTAAGGCAACAACTCACTCTGTCAGACAACAGAGGAATACATACCACCCCCAGTCCCCTGTTCTCAATTATATTTAAGTCTTTTGACTAAATATGGTCATATTCAGGTCTAAAAGCTGGTGAGTGAACACACCCAAGTTCCTTGAAGTGAAGTGAGGACAGTACAAGTCAGCTATTTTCAGACACAACTCAACTAATTTCCCATGACATATTGCTTTAACTTGGCAAACCAAATCACTTAACAGTCCTGACATGAAACTGTGAACCCATTCAGATTGAAAGAGGAGGTGATGCAGTGGGGTGTAGAACTGCTTTGATAATTTAGTATGTGGAGTCATGAGAAGCAGCCGTGTTGCAATTGTTTTGCATTATCTATGAGATATCACTATCCCTGCTGACTCAAACAACTGTGCTGAACTTCACTGGGATAAAATGTAAAAAAAAATTTTCATATGTAACAAGAAAATAATCAGCACTGTAATATTTTCTCATACACAAGTTCAGTTCATCTGAAAGTCCAGTTAGAAATCATGACCTGTGTCTGGACTGGTTCATGTCCTGCCAGCAGTTGATCACTTTCCGCCTGCAGAAGCTTTTTTTTTGTTCGTTCCAGTGTTTATTGTAGAGAACAAAAACAGAAGACGTTACCTCCAGTCACTCCTTTTACTGTGAAGCAGGCTCTAAACGTGAAAAAGTGTCCTACTTCTCCCTTTCATGTGCTCTCCTTCATCAGCTGCTCCCTTCGCTGCTGGGCTACATGGAAACAGGCACTAATGGGCTGCACGTTTAGTGATGTACTCATGCAAAGAGAACAAAAGGGAAGGTCTGTATGTACACTGGGTGAGGGCCTGACAGTCAGAGAGGAGGCACGCGCCCGTCCAGCGTGTGGGGCCACCCCTTTGAGCGGACAGGGATTCTGTTTTGCTCACAAGGTTGCCCGGGCAACCGTGACGTTACTGGAGCTCACCACAACGGGAGGCAGAGTGAAACAGAGAGCTCACTACTGTGCAGTGATAAAGATGTGTGCTGCATCTGTTTCCTCTGAAGGTGTAAGGCACAGGGAGTGATTTCCAAGCAGCAGGGAATTGCTTCGGTTATGTTTGTTTCAACATGGTTGCGTCTCAGTTGCAAATAAGCATGAGAGTAAAAAAGGACGTTCTCTGAAATATGTTTACTGAGAGTAGAAGTTTGCTTTCTTCTTGAGTTCGGGAACGACAGAAGCAGTGAAGGACAAAGAGGTGAAAGTAAAAACTGAAAAAGTGGAGAAGTTGTAGGAACAGATGGTCATCACACTCATATGTCAAATTAATTGAGAGAAAAACATGATGTAGCCTCATTTTTCCTCTCCAATGGTCAGAATGAACTACTCAGTCATGATTGACAGCAGCTGGCAGTTTCTGATTGTAAGCATAGAAAGAACTTCTTTGCAAGAGCAGCATGTACTTAGAACAATAGCAAAACCCAAGGACCTTGGGGAAGATGAAAGAGGAAATACAGAGCCTGGGACAGACTTTAGGAATCAAGACTTTAATTTTCTTGGTTCAAAATACTGAACTCAAGGTCATATTACACCCCATAATGAAATGGGGTGTAAAGTTTAAGAACAATCCAAACGGGGTGTCAAGTTTAAAAACAATCCAAAAGTCACCAAGTCTCAAACTTACCTGAAAACACACAGACCACCAATCCCAGTGTCTCAAACTGTCTACACATTTAGCCTGAAGCAGAGGACCAATCTAATCAATCTGGAGTGAGATGATATGATCAGATGACGCAAAAAAATATGTTTGGAAGCATCAGAGGGCCAAAGAACAGGAAAACAGACTAACACTGAGATTAAACCCCAGATCCATCCATCCATCCATCCATCCATCCATCCATCCATCCATCCATCCATTCATCCATCCATCCATCCATCCATCCATCCATCTATTGAAATGTATCTCTCCATCAATATAGACATTTTTATGACATTCATGTTGATGTTGAGTGTAACGGTCTTATGAATCATAAGACCGTTACTAGGATAATGAAGAAAAGTAATTATGCTAATAATAAATAAGGTCTCTCCCAATGGGAGGTCTAGATTTTAATGAAGCAATACATACAGGAACATAACTGTTACTGTCTTCTCTCAAGTGCTTTAGAAAAACAAGTTAACAGACTTTTTAAAACCCTTTTAACTTTCTGCATCGGCTTCTGAATGACAGACAACATAAAGCAATGGCTTCATGAGTATATAAAAGCACAGCTTCTAGTGGTGTAGAGCACGGAATGCACAGGCAAACAGAGTGTCTCTATTAGTCAGCCTTTACTGAGTACTTCTACCTCCACTCCATTGACTGTCCCTGTCTGAGCAGCAGTGGTTTGTAAGGATGAGGCTCTTATCCTGACTGCTTGATGGGAAACAGCTGAAGCTTTCTGACAGTATGCAGACACTGCTGCTACATTTTTGGGTGAAAGAATGATGAGAGAGCGCTCTTACATGTCCCTTGTGAAAACAGAAGCAGTTTAGCAATTGCAGGATAAACCTCTCAAGGAGAGAAAAATGAAGATGTCATAAAGTTTCAATAGAAGCATTTTTAAATGTTGAAGTTTTATTCAGGGGTTAGAATGACAAGCCCTTTAGACTTGGGTGTGGCTATGTATGCACTGTTTTGGGGAAATTGTAGTGGGAATTTTACAGGAGAGAAAAGGATTCAACACATTAGTATGATGCAACGTTTACACCATCATCCTCTGACCACTTCCTGTCGTCTTTCTTGTTTTTTTCACCAATAGTTACATCGGGCTGTTGCTCATTAGGCTCATGTGATGAGGTAACAGTGTTACCATTGCAGTTTTGCGAAATACATCTACTTTGACAAGGCCAACATTTAATACAAATTTATCTTCGCATTTTCAAGTTGCAAAATTCTGTGGTTAATGGGAACGCAGTGGCCATGCTTTTAATTAATGGAAGTTAATTAAGGACTCCATTTATCAATCTTGTAAGCGTGAGAGAAGAAGTTGGCTGTGTTTGTCAGCACAGCCAGAATTTATCTGCTACTTTATCTGACATTGGGAATTTTATAATCCACCACTGGAAGGAAGTTAAATTTATGGGTTTTCAAAATGCAACTTTGTAATACTGCAGAACAGCAACATGCCAGCCCTCGCTACAAACGTGTGATCATATTTTGTCAATGGGAGATAAACTTGAACTACAGACAAGTTTATCTGCACTATTTTTTAGTGACTTTAATAGTCATAAAAACACAAATGCTCATCTCTACGGTTATTTCTTTGCATAGTCTCTTGAATTAATCATAAAGATCCAGCAGGAAGTGACCAGGACCAGTGGGGAAGCGCTGTCTCTGTTACGAGCCGCACTGACTCCCAGAGTCCGTTTGGGAGAAGAGAGTGTTATATGCATTATATGCACTCTGTCTGCTTTGCTCTCCATGGTTGTAAAAACCACTGTGCCAATAAAAGTTTATGTATTTCTGGCCCAGTAAAAAAAAAAAGTGTATTTGGGTCAGTTTTTGGTGATTTTGTGCCAGTTCTCATGGTTCTTAGGACAGCATCAAGAAAAATCTCTTTAGTCAGACTGAACCAGGGAGATGGTTATTGACTGCTTTATTACAGTTTAGTTCATCACAGCCGGCTGCTGCAGAAAGCTGTACGGCTGAATGAAAATACCGATCACACAGAAATAAGACTGAAAGAAGAATTGGACATATAGTTGGAGACAAGAATCCAGCTTTCAGAGACAAACGTGAAAGTCATGAGTCTACAGTGCCAGGCAAAACCACAAACCTCAGCGTTACTTGGTATTTTATCGATACATTTAGTGCAGAGCTGTAAAGCTGAAAGAAAACAATGTATGTTCTGTTTTCAACAAAGTCTTTCACAGATTTGTGAAGTCCAGTGATCCTGTCTGGAGTCACTCCCACCTGAGCAGCAGATGTTTGCAGCTCCTCCAGTCGCTCTGGGCCTCTTGGCTGCTTTTCTTTCCCGACGTGTCAGTTAGTGGCCATGTCTGCAGCTGTGCCATCATCTTTTACACTGAAAAAAGAGAATAGAGCCGCAACTCTTTTTTAAAACAAATTAAGGTAACTGTTGTATGTAATCAAACTGAATTTGTCAAATTTACTTTATTTAAGTTTGTTTAGCATGACAACATAATAAACTTAATATATTTACTTGGGTAAATGGAATTTGATTATTTATTACAAATTAACAACATTTTTTATTGTTGGATCACCTTTTTTTTTTTTTTTTACAGTGTATGTTGAAATTCTGGTCTGGGCAGAGCTCTACGGTATAGTATTTTTTTTTTTTTTTTTGTCGACTTCATTATGTGGTTTGTTCACTTATATTTTGGTAAATATTTGCCCTGGGATTTATGATAAACGTGCAGCACTCATGTTTTCTTTATTTTCATGAAAGGTTTGAAAACAAGTTTTTGTTTTCTTCACACACAAACTTAGACAATAAAAGCCCAATAAAACTAACTAAAGTTTATGGTTGTGATATGAAAAAAGTTCAGGTGGTGTTATTATTCCTCTTGTTGGGCAATAATACCACCAATATACCAACTGCTATAATCTTCAGCTGGCAGCAGGATGGACCCGGCAGGACTTCAGAACAGGACAAGCATGCAGATATGTGGTGCAGGAAGCTGGAAGACTTTGCAGCCGAATGATTAAATGGAAGCATGCTGCAGTTTCTCTGTGTCAAACATCAGTCACTTACACCACAGGGATAATCTTCAAGTCTCAAGCAATTCTAAATATAGACATGCTGCTATGATTGTCTGAGCTTGCTGAACTACTCCAACAGCGACCTGCGTCTGATATGATTCAGTGTTTTGGTAGTTGATCTTTGATGGGTCTGTTTGCGAGAGAACAATCCAGTTTTAGAAACGTCAGTCTGAAGCTGCTGGATTGTTCCAGAAACATTTAGATCCCATTTCACCCCAAACCCTCAGGTTGCCTGTGTGCCTCAGAAACTCTAATGCATGCCCGTGTAGAGGGGTGAAAAACTAGTTACCAGAAAACAGCAGAATCCCGTGTTATAGATTTGTAAACCCACAACAACTACAGTCAAACCAAACTCAAAATCCTGAAAAAGAACATGTGACAAGACAGAACCAAGGAAATCAAAATAATCTGCGTGCAACTGCTGAAGAGTTCTGTCCCTCTGAAAGAGAAACAACTGTCAGCAAAAGAACTACTGCTGAAACTGAAGAAAGATCTGAAATCGGTGAAAGAGATCAGGATCAGATGGACATGGATGAAACCAGAGTGGAAAGCGATGTAAGGAGATCGGAGAGAAGAGGGAAACCACCAGAGAGACTAGCATATGAGACACTTGGCCAGCCATCATATAGCTGTTGGAGTGCAGGTGTTAGCCCACTACTATTCAACCAACCCTTCACAATGACACCTGGGGTACTACCATTTCCCTATGTTCCATATCCACATCTGTATCAGCAGTACACTCCCATACAGTGAGACTCACACAAGAAATTATTAATGTCAGGAGACATTTTTTTTAAGTGAGGGAGAGTGTAGAGGGGTGAAAAACTAGTTACCAGAAAATAAAGAGAATATGTAAGAAAATAGACACCCCAAACACTATTTTTCATTTTGTATCTTTTAATTTCTTGTTGTAACAAATTGAGCGTTGTTTCGGTTTGTCCACGCAGTTCTCCACATGACCACTAGGGGCGCATTGATTGGTGGCATAGAAAAGAGCGAGCTCACAAAAAAAGAATTAATCTTCCGTTGGATGTTAACGAGAACTCAACGTGTGTGTCTCATCTTTCCTGTGTCACAGCACCACACGTTGGAGGAAGATCTTTTATCATACATTACTCTGCCACCCGAGGTTGCAGGGTAACACCCGCGTTTCCAATTTCAAAGTTCACATATTTTGTTTTACATTTATAAGAGAAAGTGTTGCGGCCCCTTAGCAAATATAATAAGATAAAAAAAATGCAAGAGAAAGAAACAGATCAGAAAACATTATGGCAAACCTTATGACCAGACCAAACACTCCGATGTAACCTTCAATCAAACAAGATTGATTCATGTCCAATTTCATACTTATTGTCCTCAATCAAATGTTTTCTTCGGTGTGTGTTTTAACTGATAAGCTGAATAAGGTTCAGTGATAACCACTTCAAACGAGTCCAGCACCTAGAGGCCACCACTACAAAAACACAACACAACACAAAAACCCTGTCCTGAAGATTTGCATATTCCTGTTTCTGGTCTTAATGTGTGCAATTTCACCTTTTCACTGTGACTTTCTTAACAGTTTTTTATCACATAAATGAATAAAATATCTCATTTCTGTGGCAGACATTGCTATCCAACTTAGGATAACCATGGTGGATATGATCTTAAAATTTTATCACAATGTTATATGGGATTTATTGTGAAAACAATAAAAATATAAATAAAAAAAATGTAAGTTCTTTTTAGGCTGAAGAAACAAAAATACTGCTCTTAAAGAAACCAATCTTTAAGAAATATTTATGAAGATATATAATGAAGATATATAAGAATTCTGAAGTATCTCAAACAGAGTCAATCACAGAGCAGAGAAGAAAAATGTGTTTTAGCTGATATTTAACCGATCTGAGCAGTACAAACACCAGGACTGGATAATAAATCAATAACAATATATATAGCAATAGACACACAATCAATATTAATAGATAATAGATCAGATAGAATATCCAATATTAAATAAGTTGAACAATCACTGAAATCCAAGTCAGAGCCGCACAGCATTCTGGGAGATGTAGGCAGAGGAAAGGGTTTATCTGTTCAACCTCTCACAGCAGGTCAAGCTGTGTTTGTGGCATCAACTCGCTCACTCCTTGGTTACCTAGTAACAACCTGGTTGAGTAACTTGCGCAGCAGCAGTTCCAGGTTTCACCTTTACGTTTCTGTCGGGCCTCTGAACATTGAGGAGAAACCAGCTGGCTGACCACAGCTGCTGGTCTGTGATGTTAATGGGATCACATAGATAAGTTGGGGCTAGAACATTTAAGAACTTTAAAAGTGAGCAGTAATATTTTAGAATCAATGCGGTGACAAACAGAAACCCTAAGAACAAGCTGATTATGTATCACAGAGATGAAATCTTTGCAGCCGGCCAGCCGCTGGTGTTGTTAGACTTGAATCAACCTGCTGTTCTTCACATGGTGTTTGTGCCTCTGATGTCACCTGCAACCTGAGAACCCGTACAGCTTCCACGACCACAAAGGACTGGTGCTGAGCTCTTGTGAGGTCTTCCAAAGACTTACTTCATACTACATCCTATCCCTATTCTCAATATTTCCACTTATATATTTTTCTCTCTAAATGCTTTCTCTAACAACTCAGGTGTTTTCTTGTCCTGTCACTTGATGAAGGCGATTAGTCATCCTCTGGTCCTGCACCAGCCATTCGCCTCCAGCACGCTGAGTGGCGTCCATCAGAAACCCTCCAACCATGAGAATGCTGCCGATTGATCTGTGATTAACTCTGCTACCTCACACGGGGCCTTCTGTTCTCCACCCCACCGAGGATGGAGCCTCACAAATACCACAAGTATTTATGGAAGGAATGGCTGTCATGGCAACTGAGCGATTGTGTGTAAAATTCAGGTGGGTTTTGGGGGAGGGATGGAAAGACTCTCCACAACAAGTAATTCCACTGTATTAAAAGAAGAGTCACAGGCGGTGTGACGTTTACATGGCTCCTGCTCAAAGTCAGAATCTTGCGGTGTGTGTTACTGAGCAGGATCCTGAGGGAGGTGCTCCCTTTGAATTGACAGAAACAACAGGAATAACAGAAAACAGCAGGCGCATGGAGAAAATCTGATCTGAAAAAACTCAGAAGATGGAGAAATATAACTGCACTGTAAAATGTAAAAAGTTCACATTACTTAAAAAAAGTTAGGAAACCGATTGCCTCAAAATCTCCAAGCAAAGTAGCTAATTCACTTAAGGCGTTATAGCTATAAATAACTATGTTTAGACCACTCAGATAATGGCAGTAAATCTGAGTGCCGTTAACTCAAAATCATTAGTAAGGTTGACTGTAAAATGCAAACTTAGTAAGGTTGACTATAAAATGTCAATTATGACTACTTCAATTTGTGAGTTATGTCAGTTAAGCAGTACACATAAAAATAAGTTATGCTTACACATTTTTTTTTTCCTCCGAAGAGTTTTTGTGGTGCTGGTGGCTCACATTTTAGACATTAGACTGACAGGAAGGAGGGCAAGGAGAGGGGGGAAGACATGCGGCAAAGGTCGCCGGGCCCGGGAGTCGAACCCACGACGTCCACGCTGAGGCCTCCGAATGTGGGGCGTGCTAACCCCTGCGCCACCACAGCACGCCCCATGCTTAGACATTTAAGCGTTCACATTACTTGCAAAATATCAGGAAACCGATTGCCTTGATATGTTCAAGTAAGATGAACCAAAAGTGTTCAGTTATTGAAACGAAGAGCCAACAGACAACAGTTTGAATGGAAAAAAAGGTTTAATAATTAAACAAGTTCACTTTAAATACAAGGTTCTCAAGTGTGCTTACAGACACACTGACCTGGAAACAAAGTTGTCCATGAACTTTCTTTCTAGGGCAGCCTTCAATCTAATATAGAAGCCTTCAACTGGCTCTCAGTCTTCAAAACAAACCAAAACGATTCAAAAAGAATCAAACAAGAAATAAAAATCGCTTTTCCAATAAGGGGAAAGGTATCGGCGTTGATCCATGATGTTGCATCACATTCACTTATTGCAACAGACGATTTTTCAGTGATTGTATTTTTGGTTTCAAGGCTTTATCATTTGATGAAGTCAAATGTGTACTTCAGTTGTTGAGGGCACTCCAAATTTAGACCATAAATAAGTCCAAAGAGCAAACACATGGCCTGTGGAAGATTTCCAAGGTCATTCATGACTAGGCGGCCTTCCAAAATGATGGCTGTACCTAAAGCCTCAAGGTGTACAGAATCAGGGGAGGCCTGCTTGTCCTCAGGAATGATGGTCAGGATCCCAATGGGGGCGTGAGACACATCTGGGTCTTCGCAGTCCTAACAACAATAGAAGCAACACCACAATTACATATCAACATAACACTTTACAGCTGTCCCACCTATGGCAGTCCACTCATCATCAGCCTTCTATGACAGTACAGCGAGCGCATTTCTCAACAGTGTCAGTGATAAATAAGTGTTGATGATGTTGGAAGGGAAAGTTCATAACATTTTTACATGTTGCACTTCATCAGCTAAGTGAAATTCATTGTACTTTTTAGTTCTTGATGACATTCGGGTTTCACATGGTGTGACACTAGAGAACTGCAACTGAAACCTTTGGAAAGAGCAGAGAATCACTAAATGTGTTCTGATTGGGGATATTTCATCAGTGCATCATGTAAGACGTACAGTAGCACTGATTCAGGCTGAGTAAAAGAACAGTAACTAAAACTAAAGCTATCAAAGTCACATAAGGAGCAGAATTAAGTGGGACATAAAAAATTATAAAAATGTAATAAAAATGACCTACAAAGCATGTGTTGAAGTCTGTGTTCTCATCTCCAAGGATCACAGGAAGGCTATGGAGCACTGCCGTTCACTTTGCAGTAATATCTGTACTCTGAAAAATCATATCAAACACACATCACTCCTGTGGTAAAGAATAATCAATTAACAGCTCTGCATGCACAGTGGGGTTGTGTATTTTGTTCCCAACATGATAATAAAATAATGACTTTGGATCTGAGAAACTCACCTTGGGTCTGACTTGTTGCACATTAGTCTGAAGTTTCTGGCCAACACTTCCCTCCTTGCTCTTGAAAATCTCAAATAAGTGAGGGCTGTATTTGTCAAGTTCTGTGAAAAATTTTGAATCCAAGTTTTTGCTCGACAAGCGACAGAACTCTGCCAGAATCTGAAAGAAAAGCATGAAAAATTAATATTTAACACATAGAGATGTTGGACCTCTCATGACTACTTTTCACTAGAAGGACAATGAAACTAATTCTGTAAGTTAACAAGAGACAAGAGATATTTCAACGCTGATTCACTTATATTTTGCTATCTCGGTTGGGCACGCGCCCATAAAAGACGCACTCCCCTTTTTTTTTTTAATATTAAGACTACCACTTGTAGTGAACTTGACAAGAAAGAAAGAAAAAAACCTTGGTTGTGTTTTTTTTTATCCCGCCAACATCCTTATCCCTTTTCCTTTTTTTGTTTTGCATCCCGGACAGCTGTTTTCTTGTTGCTATTAAATAAACATGATATTTTCGATTAACGTTAGTCCCAGGCATTGCTAAATCATTACACATAAAGTTAACCTCAAAATCTGGACTTACGGATGAATTATACGGCCAAGATAATGCATATAAGTTTGCTAAAAACCAGTGGAACTTACCGTGACAAAACTTAGCTGCAGCAACCGCCATTTTGTTGACAGTTTGGCGCTTCTGTCAAACACGTCGTCACTCGTCAGTGGCCAACTGCGCATGTGCGTTCAACGAGAGCTGCCGAATGATGCCGAGTTTTCTGCTGGTTATGCAGATGCGTCTTGCTCACTCATAACTCCAAGTTCGGGTTACTTGCTGCTGATGAGTTTAATTACTTGCCTCAGTAGAAAGTTGTCTTTGCTAAGTTTAAGTTAGTATAGTCAACAAATTAAGCTGGAATGAGTTAAGGTCACTTTTCTTTTCGAGTAAGATATACTATTACATTTTACAGTGTGGATCATTTGAGTCCTTTGACAATCAGATCTGTTTTGTCCTTTTATTCTCAGTTTTGCTTGTTGTGTCTTTTCATGCACATCTTCATTGAGTCAACAGAACCTGACTGTTTCTCAAAAGCTATTAAAAAAATCAAAATTCTTCAAAAGTTCACACTATGCCTGGATTATTAAAACATGAGCCTCTTAGTCTACAGAAAACATCTAAGACTGTTTAGAACTTTCAATGCCTTAAAGGACGATGGTCTGATGAAAATACACTTGTACTTTAGACCTTAAATCCATTCACATTTTTGCCAAAAAATAAAGAAATAAAACCTTGACAGGGTAGGGGCAGCATCATAATCTGGGATTACTGTATTTCAGGGAATTGGCGTTGGATGAAATTATAATCTGTTTCAAATATGACACAATTTTGTCCTAAAAAAAATCTGGAAGAATTTATTTGTCAGCATCACACTGAGTCTAAACATGCATTGAAAATCAAGAAAAAGATTGAGTTCATGAGAGGAAAAGTGAAACTTTGCTCCATAACACAAACCGCAAATTCTAAGGTCGTGTGCAGGAGATGTTCTTACAGTCTGATCCATGTGGAGAACTCTCCAGGTAGAACCAACAATATCAATTCCAAATGTGGGACGCTATTAAACTTCTCCCAGAGGAGAGTCAGTAAAGTCTTCATTTTTATTTTCTTCACATTCCTTTACCTGCGTTGTTGCTGCTTTGTTTCACTGTCATCTTTTCTCAGGTTGGTTTGTTTTTTAGCTGAACTTGATGTCTGATCACTGGAAGACATTGTGATAACTATTCCTCACGGTGCTCCTTTTTCTTCTACTCTTGCTGTTCTTCATCTGAACGTATTGCTGCTGTTTCCTTTATGTTCACGCTGTTCTCTCCTGAGGAGCTGCAGCTGGCCCAGCAGGGAGGGAGAACCAGCTGAGCTATTGGTACCAATAACATCATGTTTCTTTTCCTACAGATAATATGCCTTGACAAACTGAATGTGCTGTTTCATTCTGCAGATTTTACTGGGCTGTATTTCTCTAGATAAACCTACCGAAGATACGACTGGAGTCTTTACATCTTCCCTTCTTGTCTTTCCTAATGCAGACCAGTCCTATGTAGTAAAGGGGAGATGGAAAGTTCTCCTGGGTCAGTGGTTTTCAGTTTTATGTGTCTGGGTTTGTTCTCTAATCCTGTTGTGGCAGACGACCAAGTCTGGTTCTGCTAAAAGTTTCTTCCTGTTTCCCCTCCCACTGCAGCTACACACATGCTCAGCAGAAGGGATTGTGGTGAAGATAACGAGTTAGTTCTAGTGACTTTCCATCATCTCCACATACTCATTCAGGAGGAGAGTTGAAACCAGCAAGGGTTTCCTGGAAGGGAAACTATTTCACAACAAATAATGACCTGAACTTGTTTAAGAACAAATACTGACTTGGAACATTTGTAACTCACTGTGAGTCTGTCTGTTTGGAGTGAACTAACTTGATGTTATATTAGGGGTGTACCAATTTATCAGCAGGCCGATTTATTTTGGGATTTTGGGAGATCAGTAATCGGCCAATCACTGATCTCTGAAACCCATCCTATCCCCTGATCTCACCCACCTCAGCAAAGGTCTAAAAATCATCCTCTGTGAAAGAGATCTGACTGACATCAGGTCAAGTCTGCATGTGTACAGTTAACAATAGTCACCCGACTGCTGCAACTTTCTTGCTACATTTAGCAATATTTCAGACAAAAATGATAAGTCAAATCTGATTCTGGAGGTTAGGCCTTCTAAAGATCGGTAATTGGCGATTGGCCAAAAAGCTGCAATCGGTGCAACCTTCGTTTATATTTCTGCACAGAAACTGGTTCTATTTGCTTTATGAAATGGCTGAAGATGTGTTGTGAATTAACACTATATGAATAAATTTGAATTGAAATTAATTGATGGTGGTTAAAAAAATGATTATATGAAACTGTCTCTTTCTTGCATTATAGAAACTTGGTATTTTAACACCAATATGTAAATTTTATTCTTTGATAGGTTTGTTTCCACATAAACTGAATGGAACAGTCTGACACTGTTGATGGCAAAGGCTTACTTTAAACAAGAAAAGAAAGCGTGACATCATATTTCTATAGTAATTTTTAAAACTTATTATTATTAATAAGATGTAACATGGTCCCATGAGGAGCACAGCAGGAACCTCCAATGGACACATGGATGCAAAGAAGGAAATGAAGCAAGAAAAAGAAAAACCTTTTTTTTCTTCTTGTTCTATGAATATTTGAAGTTTTCTGATGCTTTACTTTTTACCGTTATTAGTTAACCAGCTACTGAACTGCTTGTTTTCAATAGTAAAATTAATAGTAAAATTAAAAGAACATTTGTATAAATGTGATGTCATCTTATCAACAGATTGGCTTTCTTGAAGAAAAAGAGGCCAGTGACTCTTTGGTTTATTTGTTTCTTCATAATTTTTCTTCAATTTTGTGTTTTTATGATGTGAAGCAGCTTGAACTGCTTTGCTGCTGAAATGTGCTACACAAATATACTTGATTGATTGATTGAAGTCAAAATAATTTCAAAAGAGATTTTTGTCTATTTTTTTTTTGTTTGTTTCAAAACTGTTAGCTGTAGGAATTAACTGCAAATACAGGAGAATTTTCTTAAACCAAATCAAGCTCTTAAATGTTCCAAACTAGAATCAGAGTCCTCTCAGCAGTCTTACTCTGGCATCATATTATCGACCAACAAGTCCTCAGTGATCCGGTTCTGAATGGAAGGACCAGGTCCTGAGTGGAAGGACCAGGTCCTGCACGTGTGTTCAGTTGGATCCTGTCTGTGCTGAAATGTGAGAAGAACTTTTCTAAAGCTCCAGATAATTAAGAAAAGCAACATTCAGCTTGAAATCACAGCTGAAATGGAAAGCATTATATAGTGACCGCAAAGTTTGGTGATGTCATCAGACATCAACACAAAGGATTTATATAATTGATATTTCCATCAGAATGGATCCCTAAAAACAGCATTAGAGCTACACAGGCGACTGATTCATCAAGGCTTAATGTGGTCAAACAACAACTTTATTTTGAGCTCATCTGGTATGTCATAAAACAATGCGTAAGTTCGGAGCTCAGAGTGTTCTGGTGTTCTTCTGCTGTTGCCTTTTCCACTCCACAAGTCATCAGGGTCCATTAAGGCAGCATTACTGCCGACAGAAAGCTCCGTCTAGGCTCAGGGCAGCTGGGAGGATCTGAGTCAGGTACACCTTAAGGCCTCTGTGTGCTTCAGATAAACTGAATGTTAAACTACAAAATCTGCAGGGCAGACTGCTACTCACAGAATGCTACTGATGTAAATGTGTTTGAAGATTAAAGTATTGTTCGTTTTTACATCAACTCCATCACAGCATCTCCACAAAATGAGCCCCTGTAAGAACAGACTCTGCCACATTTTAAGGACTCTGCCCATGATTCCTCCCTGTGCTTATTTTTGCCTCCATGTGATATAAATCAGTATTTTATTTCACAGTTTTTGATGTAGTGAAGGATCGGTGTCAGTGTTCTTTGGCAGATGAGCTGCTTGAAGTAGTCAGTGAAGCAGAACTCTGGGCTGCCGCTTGGAAAGTTACACAGTACAAAATTAACAGCAATAATTTATCATGCAGAGCAAAATATGGATGTTTATTTTTCAAAGAAATATTTTCACCATGTCATTGACGCATTTGTAAGTATCAGAGATCCAAAATAAATATTTAGTTTATGAACTAAATGCTTAACTTTCACTTGCAAACTAAATATTTAGTTTTCAAACTATTATCTTTAAATATGAGCAAAAATATTCAGCTTGCAACTAGTGAGGTCTGACCTAAATTTGTAAATATTTAGTATGGCAAGTAAATGTTAAGTTTGGAAAATAAATATCTTTATTTGGAACTAAATATTGAGCTCAGACATAAACCTTCAGTCAGGAGCTAAATATTTAGATTCCTAACTAAATATTTAATTTGAAAGTTAAATATTTAGAGTGTTAACTAAATATTTAGCTTGTGAATGAAATGTTTAGTTTGGAACGCTCACGTTTCGAAATGTATGAAAAACATGGTGAAAATATTAAACCAGATCATTTCTGTTCATTTCTGACTGTGAAACTTTACAGACGGAAGCCCTTTGAGGACATATAGAACATGTTCTACTTGAGACTGACTGCTTCTTTTTCCTGCTAATGCTCACTGCTACATGTTTGTTTTCAACCAGTTCAATGTGTTGATCATGCTAGTGGCTAGCATCCTTTTGACTAGCTTAGCCGTCCAGCAATTTGTTACTATAGAAACGCCCCCAGTGTATCCAGAGAGAGTTCATCAAATTCTCTGGACAGGAGGCATGCCATTTTTTCACTGTAGACATATATATTTAATATTACAATAAATCATAATTTGACCTCATTTATAAGGGAACTGGCACCACTCAACAAGATGACAACTGTTTGGATTTTTATTGTTTCATTTTGTTCAGCTGGACAAAAAAAGAAAAAAAAATCAATCTACTGAAGGAAGTAAGACAAATAAGAGTTGCTAGATTATAGAAAGTATGGATTAAAAACTTTCTGCTAAAATTATAGAAATATTCTGTGGACTGAATGCATGATCAACGTCAATGTTCTCTGACGGCAGTAATGCAATGATCAATGTTCGTACAGTCAGAAAAATAGAATCACGAAGGTAATGCAGATACAATGAAATATTTTTATGAGCCAACAATTTTATTAATCTGCTGTCCAGACATGAAGTTTTCCAAATCCCACTGTGATGGCGAAACATGCAGGAGGACCAGTTGTGTAAAACAGATCCAACATGCAGGCAGTGAATGGAAGAAAATCCTTAAATTCCATGTTTGTGTATTCTGAGCACCTCAGCTCATCCCACATCAAAGCATCTCTGTGTGTTTTTACTTTAGATTTAATCTCACCACTTGACACTGAACAGGAAGTTCAGCCTATATCTGATCCTATCTGATTATTAAAAATCTGTTAGAAATACACGAAGCAGCTGATTTGGAAAAGGGTAACTGAATCTAAAGTATTGAAATAAAAATAGAAATCAAATAGGAATATAAATAGCCTTTGTTGTCCTACGGAGGGAAAATTCAGGTGTAACATCAGCGCCGGATATGCATAGGCTAACACACACCTTCCAAAAGTATATTAAAATAAGGGTATCAATAGCAACAATAATAGCAATAATAATATACTATATATACGTTAACATTGTAACATACTATTATAAATAGATGATATTAAACTATTTCAGTAGTTTTGTTTTGAGATGAATGTAATCAGATCATCACATGACATTTCTGTTCTAAAGCTTCACACTGTGGAGCCGTTGTGCTGCATTCACCTCAGTGCAGCTGTCTCTGCAATCTGCTTTTACAAAGTACTGACTGCATGCCATGTGATTTTTATTTGTAAAATAATTCAGATTTTTCTCTCACGTCCCCAAAGCTGTGCTACTTTATATTGCTCTGTCACATAAAATGCGCTGAAGCTTGGTGCTGGAAAGGGACAAATGTTCAAAATGTGTGAATACTTCTGAGAGGCACAGTACCGGTCCAGGCTCACTCTGTGTTTTGGGTCCAAATATTGTACTTTGCTTTAAATCAGTGAAAACCTTTCATGTGATAACAAGACTATAATTAATTAACTCTGTCATGTGAAACAAATGTTAACCCAAACTCTTTGCCTGACATCTGACCTGGCATCTTGTGATTAAAAACAAAATCAGATGGCTTTTCTCCAAAACATCTGTCAGTATTGTATGTTAACCTCAGTTGTTACAAAACTATATAGATCAAATATGAGTTAAAAGACATTTAACTTCCTAATTTAACGCTTTGAAATTGGGCCTCTGTCTCTTTAAAACCTCCTGCTCTTTCTGAAGCTCCACCTCCAGGAAGTCATCACAACAAGGCTCCTCAATTAACCCTTTAATAAATTTTACTCAGCATTTCTGGCTGTCTGAATCTAAAGTATGGAAATAAAAATAGAAATCAAATAAGAATATAAATAGCCTTTGTTGTCCCACGGACGGGAAATGCAGGTGTAACATCAGCGTCAGATATGGAAAGTATTTTAAAATAAGATTATTTGCTCTGAGAAGTAGCTCCTATAACATAGATGTCAAACTCTGGCCCGCGGGCCAAATTTGGCCCGCAGTGTAATTATATTTGGCCTGCGAGGCTATACCAAATGACTACGCGAGCTGGCCCACCGGTATGATACAGCGCATTCATTCATCGCTAATACTACAAATCCCATAATGCCTTGCTGTTGTTTTGGCGCGTCAATCAGGACGGGTCCCAGAAACGCCCTCTCCTCTCTGACAGTAGTTATAGCGATCTCAAGCTACAACTGTCACTATAGAACCAAAAAGAAAGGCAGACAACAGGAGCTTTCTGGACAGGTGGGAGACAGAATATCTGTTTACATGTGTAAAAGACTCTTTTACAGATGTAAACAGATATTCTGATATTAAAAGGTTCATTTGTTCAATGCTGGCCCACGACTTTGTTCAAGTTTTACATTTTGGCCCACTGTGTATTTGAGTTTGACACCCCTGTCCTATAATGAGCTCATCAGTCCCAGTGGGTGTTTGCTAATTGCTGCTGGCTAGTCTGAAGGAGCTGAGCGGGGGGATATTTGGGGTGTGTGAGGTGGAGGTTTGGCAGCCGCAGCTCTGAGGAAGAACTGTGCTGTGAAGGAGGGGCTAGGGCCACCCAGGTGTTTTCCACAGCTGAATAGTTGCCATGGGAGATTATAGGATTTCTTAAACATGCATGAAATAATTAAGGCAAGACTCCAGGTAGGTTTTTGATGAGAGAATAATATCATAAAATGATGTAGAGCTCTAGACAGTTTCACATAATATTGCTCCTTTAACCATGAATGCTATGACCAAACGGGGTTTCCCTTCCTCGGTCTTGGTTGGGACAAAAACACTAAGTTTTTGTCCCAACACAAACACTAAGTTTACTTCCTGGCAGATTGTTTTGTTTTCTTGGCCACTTGAATGATGACAGCAAAAACATTTCTGTTTCTCTGTCATAGTGGTTGGGTGCAGCCCAACCACTATGACAGCCATTTGATAAGTGTGTTGGTTCCATTTGAATTACAGTGAGAACAAAAACAAATGGGAGTTTTTGTCTTGATTACACACAGAATACGGTACACATGGGCTCAAACAGCCACCATCTCTGCTTGGAGAGTGGATCAGGAGTTAGTGAGTTTCTGGTCTCCTTCCGTATTTCATCCTGTGAAAGTGGAGTGAGTATTCATCCAGACAGACTGCCGTGTTTTGTTTTTTTTTCCTTCTTCAGGCTCGTCCTGATTGGTGGCTTATCATTAGAGGGGTCCAGCAGCATGCTCCGGTCCAGTCCTCTCACCATGCAGTGTACACCGGCGCATGCGTCCCATCCTGACACTCAGAACGTGAACCACATTTTCAGAGTGCAGTGAAATGAGCCTCCCAACACGCCCTGCTCACATCCACTCTGTCTCGCTCAGCTCTGCCCTCTCCGGCTCACAGGTCGTGTTTCCGTACAGGAGAGTCAGGCGGTGAAGTTCCGCATGTTTGTCATCCACTGACTGGGATCCGTCCAGGAAAAGAGCAACAATGACATTTGGTGATTTCTTTATGAGATGTGATTAGGTGTGTGACAGGAAATTAATTAGCTGTCTCCAACTAAACCGCCGCTCTGAATCAGGCAGGCTGGGGTTAAAGAGTGTAAGACTGTGCAGCTCTTGGTCAAAACAGAGTAGACAGAGTCAGGATTAGCATGAAGTGGATTCAAAATGTTCAGAAATGAGTTGAGAACTGACCATGTGGTCTGTGCTCATTGGTAATTATCATTTGTTAATAATGAGCCTCCTCTCAACACTGGAGGATGTCTGTCCAGATGTTTCTCTCTGGGAAAGTGTGACCTGACCCAGGGAGGGATTATCTGCTGCTTTCCTGAAACACCAGCTGATCAGACCACCGTATTGATCCCATCATGTGCTGAAATGCTGCTTGGCTCAGCAGCAACCCATCGACTTCACAAAGCGGCACAATAAGGAAGCATAAAATGTAAGTTTAAGAAACACGAGGGATAAATTCAGACAAACATGTGATATGCGTCAAAGCAAACCAAAACGGACGAGAGTGAAAGAGCAGCAAACATCAGATGACACACACTCAGACGAAGAGACAAACCAGGACGCTCCTCCACACCAGAGAGAGAGAGGAAGAAAGAGGGACGGGGGGAAGGAGTCTGTCCTACCTGTGGGCTCTGCTGATCCCAGTCCAGACTGTCCACCATCCCGGTCTCTGCCCTACCGGCTCAGGCAGACCTCCAACCCGTGTCTCAGGCGTGGAGTTGTGGCTGTGCAGGACTGGTTCCCAGCGAGCCACAGAGACGTCCTCACTGCAAACGCTCAGCTACATGCAGCGACAGCAGCGGCAGCAGCAGCAGCGGCCACTGGATTCTCAGCAGACGCTACATCCCTCCCCTCTCGCCTGAATTCATTAAACCTGCCTTTTCCCCTCCCTCTGCCTTCTTCCTTGACTTCTCTGTCTTTCTTTCAGATTCTCGTGAGCATGGTTAATGCTCCGGGTGTGTGTGTGTGTGTGTGTACTGCTGCTTTCTCACATGCAGTTTCCTCTCTTGTTCTCTTCCCTCTCTCGCTCTTTCAGTGATCAACAAGCTTTTCATTGCTTCTCTAAATCTATCCCTCCTCATCCACAAAAAACAAATCAAGATTAATAAACAAAACTAGTGTTTGATTTTCAACAGAAGAAAAACATGAAGACCTACAGAGGAGATAAATAAGGAAGACATTCTAGGAATTATTTCTGATTTCTATTCGCAGTCAGAATTTCAAAGAGTTTCAAATGTAAAAGCACTGAAACACTCCTTTGAGTTAGAGTTTTATGATGTCATATCAGGGCTATTTTAGAAAAAAAAAGACTAAATTTCCACCAGCAAAAAAAAAATCTCAGAAATATTCTGAAAAAAACAACAACATGGAAATAATTTTTTCTTTTTCTATTGAAACTCAGAATTTTTCAAGTTTTCTCCAGAGCATTTAATACAATTCAGCCTGATCTGCTTTGTTAAAATCTCCAGAAGACACAGGCAGAGGCCTCAACAATCACCTCACAAACAGATCACAGTTTGTGAGACTGAGGCACTGAGTGTGTAACTAGGTGATCAGCAACCCAGGAGCGCTACAGGGCTCTGTACTGTCATCACTCCTTTTCACTACTACCTAGACGTCAGACTTCCAACAAAAGTCTGACTGCTGTCATCTACAGAAATATTCAGATGACTCTGTAGTTGCCGTATGTATCAGAGATGGACAAGAGTCTGAGTACAGAGCGCTTTGTGTCATGGAGGGAACAATCATCTCATCTTAAATGTCAACAAAACAAAGGAGATGACTGTAGATTTCAGGAGAAACAGAGTAAGATCAAACAATATTTCCAGAAGAAATGGATGTGGCTTAGGAATATAAATACCTCGGTGTTCACCTGAACCTCTGGTTCTGGTGGACCCGTCCTCCAGGTTCTTTCTGTTGTCTGTTCTGCTTCTTCTATGGTTCTGTTCTGGTTCTGGTTCTGCTCTGGTTCTGTTCTGGTTCTGGTTTTGTTCTGGGGACAACTGTGAAACCTCTGGAAATTGTGATGCTAAAAATGGGATCTTACATCAAATTATGGGCAACCCTGACTGTTATCTTCATGAGACTGTCTTGAGAAAACAGAATGTGTTTAGACAACGGTTTCTGCAGAACCTCAGTGATACAGAAGAGATCCGTCCTGCCAGCCATCACCATCTCCAATAACTCTGGAAAAATAGGAGTTATAACTTTTCTCTTCAAGATTAATAAACTATGTATATTTTATTTTAATTTAACTGAACATCCGGTAAGATAGCAGAAGTTGCCCTGAAGACATGGAAGTAGAAAAATATGCAATAACTATTTTCAGGCAGAATTCTATGACTACTTTCCTTTTAAATTTGTGAATTTCTTAATTCTTTAGGTTTTCACCTTGTGTATCCTTCCTGTGTGTCTGACTCACACCCACACACACACCCACCCACAGTACATCGTGCACTTTGGGTCACAAACTCTCAGAATGTCACTACAGACATGTTAGTCCACTGCTGCTGTCTCACAGCTTCTCCAGTTGGTTTTCACTCCCTCTTTCATTTTTTTAAGCAGACAACATTTTTGATGTCTTAGAGTCTGAGTGACGTCCTGCTGCTGCATGTGTGCATATAAAAACCATCTCCTAAGCGATGGGTGGAGCCGTCCTCCTGGTTCTTTCTGCTGCCTGGAGGTTTCAACTTCTCCATGTGACATGAGCAAAGTTTGTACCAAAGCGGAGCAGTGACCAGTGGGAGCCACCAAGCAAAGATCTGAAACTTCACAGGACAACAAACATGGCACAAACAGGAAATCAACATTTAAGCTGCCTCTGTCCCCACAGTGGCCAAGAATGTGTTTGTTTTCTTTAAAAAAAAAAAAAGAATGAAAAAAAGAAGCCTTATTTCTTTTCCAAAGAGAGCCTGACATCCGCTGATAGCTTTTGAGGCCTGGATCCTGGATGTGGGGCAGACGCAGCAACGCCCGGCCGCTGGATGTCAGCTGGGATGACGTCAGCACATACTGCACCCAGATGTCAGGTGACATGATGCTAATATAAATATCAGCTATAGGCAGAGAGGAAAGAGTGGTCTTTGAAGGCAGCAGTAAAAAGAAATGACTATAAGTTTAAATAAAATGCAGGTGAATGTGATGTGAACAGTCCAGTGTTGTTTCGTTTGTGATCAGAAGATCATGCTCAGCCTGATCAGAATCAAATACTGGGAGCTTTTTTAACCAGAACCTTTAGCTGGAAATCTTGTCTGGATATACATACTTATACAATAATAGTTGTTATTAGAGAAATTGCTGCTTAGTAAATGTGGTGTGGCCATGACTATCATACATATCTGACTTTTTGAATTACTACAGAGCTGATAGCTCAAGCTGAACTATTTCAACAGCTGCTCAATATGTTTAACGCGAACACAGTCTGATCAGGGAAGGGATCATGGACCTGAAATATGAAGAGTGAACTATGCCTTTAAATGTTTGCACACCTGAACAGCCTTTGTTTCTTCAAATCCAACCTTGTGACTAAAAGTGTCTCCGGCTCAGACTGAGATGAAATGAACTGCTTTCCTCAGCAGCAGAAGCAGCAGTTGCACAGGAACAGACTTCACCTGTGTTCACCTGAAGGCCAGGAGAAGTAGCTGCAGCACAACAGAACTGTCACACTGAGGATGTTCTCTGTTTGACTTTTGGAGAACTTCTAACTGTGATGACTGACTTCAAATGGAAGTGGTGGTTGGTTCACTTCCTCTTCTCTACGCTATGAAACTCACCATTTACACACGCAGGTGGAGAGATAAAATGTGCTCACACGTCATTTCTAAGTGCAGACTGGCGGCTGAAACAACTAATGTCACCCGAGCAGCCCTTCTGCCGCCTCCATGTGACGGCGACAGAGGAAACGTTTTTCTACTCCTTGCCTTTTGGCTGCATGCTTTGGCTCTTTGTCCAGAATAAACATGAGTCATTTTTCACAGTGAAAATCATGCTGCTGGAGTCATTCACATCTGCCCCACCCACTCATTCAAGCTCCATTCATCTGCTTCCACACCTCCTCCACAGCGTGTGAATCAAAGGGCTGAGGAAGCTTTGGTAACATTTCAAACTGGAGCACATGCCTGGGACGAGGCATGTGCTCCGGGAGTGTGTTGGGTTTTTGTTTTCCTGTTTTCGTCTGGTTTTGGCTTCAGACATTCGTTCCTGTGGTGCCAGTCATTTCTGAGAAGGCAAATGCAACCCCTGACTCACACCAAAGAAATTCAGGATAAATCAAAGACATGGAGAAATTGCTAGGTTCAACACCATTACAATGGGAACCAAGGTGGGGACAAAATGAAATGGCTGGAGGCAGAAAATTATTTTGTAGATTTGAGAAATCTTTTAATCCTTTATTCTCACATGGCAACCATTTAGCTGTGTGAAATACCTGGGTGGAGCTAGGCCTGCCTTCAAGGCACAGCTCCTCCTCAGAGCTGCAGCTGACAAGATTCTAAGTTTCAGCCTCACAGAGCAGTCCTCCCCTGCGGATCCCCACTCTGTTCCTTCAGACTAGTCAGCAGCAATTAGCAAAGACCTGGTGGAACTGCTGAGCTCATTATAGGAGCTACTTCTCAGAGCAATGCTGGTAAAATTTGTTAAAGGGTTAATAGAGGAGCCGTATTGTGATGACTTCCTTAGGGTGGAGTTTCAGAAAGAGCAGGAATTTTTAAAGAGACAGAGGTCCAATTTCATGGTCGTAAATTACAAAGGAGATCATTTTTTAAATTATCCCCTTTAAGGTTCTGCCTTTTCTTTCTCTACTGTCTGATCTGAGCTACGTTCACATCCAACCTAGATATAACACAGAAAGCCCAAGTTGGACTCATTGATAGGATATTGATCTGTCGGTGTATCCTGAGGAAGAAAGCATCCATTGAATGAGCTGACACTGATGGTGACTGTTGATTCACTGTGAACTTTTGTCCATGTGTGTAAATCTGCCTGAAATAGTTAAATTAACACACACTATGCATCTGTTGAGATCAAATTAAAGCAAGAGATGAATTCATTCATTTTCTTTGCTAAACAGTTCAGCCATATTTTCCAGAAATACCTCGCTGCCAAGAATAGATTCACTTCAATAAATATTTCTATCAGACATAATTATGAAGCAGGAAAACAATTCTCTTTAAAGCCAGTTTACGCCTCTGACACCTCTGAACAACATAGTTAAAGGTCAATCAACAGTGATCAATTTATTGACATCGTGCCACGCTATGAATTTGCTGCCTCAATTACAGCCAGTCATGACACAACTTTGTTTGGCAATGATTTTAACGCAGCAGGTCACTTTTAGCTGCTGATATGGATTTCACCTGACTCATGTGTGTCAGTTTGTACATCACCTTTCACACTGTGACCATCTGTGACCTCCAACATTTCATCAACTTCAGAACTGACACAAAATACAGCTAAAAATTAATTTAAAAATAAACAATGAAAAACAAAAGACATACTGGGTGGATTGTCGTTCAGACTGTGGGCAGAACAGATGTTCTGCCCAAGGGTGAAGGTTTGAGTTCAGCTTCCTCCTGTTACATGATGATGTGCCCCTGGGCAAGGTGTCTAACCGAAGCTAGCCACCAAAGCTAGTAGGTGTATGAATTTATTAATTAATTCAGTGTATTTACCGTTTCAGTCAATAATAATGAACCCACATTAAATCTTCACATCTATCCATGCTGATATTGTCTGTGGTGTCATTTTACAACCACAAACTTCAGTTTGATAGAGATTCACATGACAGATCAAGACAAAATGGTGACTGTTGATTCAAAGCCGGTTTTGACATCGTCAAGCCAGAGTTCACTGTTTTCGGCAAACTTTTCTGACGTTCAACAACGAATGGCAACTTTTTGTCTTTCTTGTTCAAATGCCAGTCTGAAGGAGTGCAAACAGCTGCCCCAGCATCAGAGTCCTCCTCCAGAGCTCACGGGTTCCCTGTAACGGTGAATCCATAATGTTTTCCGCCATTAGCACATTGAGCAGCAACATTGTTTGGTTTTGGTCAGGAGTGCTGCATTTCTTCAGACGGTGACAGCAGCTCATAGATGATGTTTGAGGAAAAAAGTCATGGGTAATGAAATATTTAAAAAATATATTTCTGTATCAAACTGTTACTTTTTCCCCAGTGGGTGAGTTGTAATGCAAAACATTTCAGCAGATGCTTATTTACTAAAAAGAAAAATAAAACAAGAAAAAAAAAAAAAAAAACATGCCAATGTTTCTCTTGTTACTTTTTACTTTCCACTATGCATTTCTGCTTCATTATGCTAATGAGGAGGGTGGGCTCTTAAGACTTCAACATCTGATTATTGGCTGGTTAGCATGACACCCTATTGGTATCAACAAAGATGACTCGCAATATATCAGTGAGCTAAAGCTTAGCAACTGTATTGGAAAATAATAATGCTATGACTCCTGACTGTTTTTTGTGTGGACGCTCAGACAGAACTTGTGTTTCAATTAGCTTCAATACGTATTTATTCACGAAAAATCTGACTGTTTCAAGGTGGCCATTAAACTAATTTATGTTCATAATTTCCATTTGCCCAATTTTATGGTTAATGGAAATGCAGTATTACTATTGCCTCTTCCAGACAGTTCCAGACTTGTCTGTTTATAGTTTCTTTTCTGTGCGTGTCTTATTTTCATCATTTTGTCTTCAGTCTGGAAACATGTTGGTGAAAGTTAAGGCTCTGCTGGTCCATTCCAAAGCCATGCTGTCTGAAATAACAGCCCAGCAATCTCTGCCACTCTGCACCAAGGCAGATGGTCGTGACTTTCACCCACCAACAGAACTTCCTGTGAGCCTGAGTGTGAACAACAGACACACTGGTGTTAAGACCATTAAACAGCAGAAGTTGTGTGCTCTCTGTGGCTGCGTATGAAAGTCTGTGACACAGAGATATGACATTAGAATTTCAGATGACAGGGGAACTGAGGACAAAGTCTTTTTAAATCAAGTCACAGATCAGACTTTTGTTTTCTAAGCAACTAACTACTCAAATGCTATTACCAAGTTTTTGTCTGATCCTTAAACATGCATTTCATTGCTAACTTTACCCAGACCTGCAGATGTTGTTTTAAGATTCCTGATGAGTGGCAGTGAAACAGCACTCTATGCTAATTCATTCAGAGTATTTTCTCTCGCTGGCTGCTGGAGTAGGTGGCCCAAAGTGGAGCATTTTTGATTAACAACTGCTAACACACAGCCATTCTGGAAACCAACTAACAAGTCTTATTATTCCTGAGGTGAGTCAGAAGCACCATGCCACGGAGCAAATAATTCAGGAGAAGAAGAAAAAGGAGGACATGATCTCCAGGTGATGAACACTTAATGGTCTTTGGAAGGTTGTCTCCTACCAAAATTATGTTACATTAATGACAACATGTTTTTTTTTTTTTTTTCTTTAGATAGGAATTATAAAGTTTGCATTAATCCAAGATTTATCCATGTCATTGGTTTATCTTTAGCGTTAACTCTAACCATTGTTGAGTGGGTCATTTCCACAGCTAATTCATTATATTGATCAAATCTCCAGTGACATTTCAAGAAATGCACTTTGTGTCACTAAAAAAAACATTTTGAAGGTGAGAGGTGAACTAAAGGAAACTTTTCCAGGAAGCAGTGCCAGATAGTTTCACTACATTTACCAGATTAGCATGTAGGAATGTAAAAATGGGGAGGGGCTTTCTGACTATTTTCTACATTTTTAACATACATTGAACATTTTGTGTTGTCTCACATGATCAGTAAGATTTTTAAGACTGAAGGTAATGTTAAAAATCGTGAACCGAAATACAATTGATTATGAATGCAGAAACACAGACTGCAAATGTTAATACTTAAGTTTTCTACATAACATATTAAAGCTTGAACAGCTTGTCAGAAGAGTTAACCCTTTAAATACTTTTAATAAACATTCCAATGTACACAAAATGTGTCAGTATTCTGCTAATGTTAGAAAAGCAAAATTTACATAAATATGACACAAAATTAAATTCCACAAAAATGAACTTGTTTATGTGATAAGTCAGTAAAAACACGCCACAGTGCCGTTAACCTCCCACCACTTCCAACATCCGGTTGTTGATCACGTTTCCATTGCAGTTCAATGCAGCTGAAAAACCACGTCATGCTAACGCACAAACTTCTTGGAAAAAAAAAGATTGTTTTTTTTAATTGGCGGGTTTACATTAAGCATCGTAAATCCAATGTCTGTAATTCTGGCTAACATAAAGGCAGACTGAAACAGGATTTGACATCATCACCACCTCAGTTCATTGGAGGTATTTACTCTGTGAATCAGTGGCTGGGATCAAGTCGATAGCAGTGGACGGACTTCATGCCGTAACTCAGGAAGGAAAGAGTTTCTGGCTCAGCTTCAGTCATCTTCATGGTAGTAAAGGCCGTCCATCGGCTCTGAAAAAAAAAAAAATCTTGATTAAATGAAGTTTGAACATTAGATGTGAAGATTTTTATTACCAGCCTAACTCAAGCTCCTGGGGCAATCATTCAGCCTCACTCTAAATCTTCTTGATTCAATGTGTCTCACTGTCAGAGGATGAACGGTGAAGTATTAAAGTGAAATCGACTTCTCCATACAGAGGAGGACATAGATCTTCCCGTTGTCCCGTTGGTACAGCAGGCTTTTATTTTCTGCCCCTCTGTAATATGTTATTTGAACTTCCACATTGAGCTTTGCATGCTAGTCACATTATGAGCAATAGTTTTAGGGGGGATGCAGGAAAGTGTAGTGGATCACTCTTCACTGCCAGCAGATGACCAGCAGCGGAAATGAAAGACAGAGACCCAGAGAGATCACATGAAGCTTACGGGGTAAACTAATCAGATGACCATTCAGTTGGGGACTCACTAATTTGCTTATTGCTCGTTCCTTCTTTCCTCTCACGACGCAGCACGGATGGTTCAGATTAGATTGTTTTCACTAATGCTTTGCTCTCCAGCCATAGTTTTCTTATGTCTCACGTACGCTGAAAAAATTATTGATCTGGAATATGCAAACAAAGTTAAGCAACACTGTTAATTTTAACTTCTTACAAACTCATAATAAAAGGCACCCAGAAAACAGAGGTACAGCATTTAAATTGTGTCACACTGTATGTTTAAGAAAACAAGTCTTCTGACCCAGTTAATGATCAGTTTGAAAACATTTGATTTTCCAGAAAACATGTGTTTGTGACATTTATGTTTCACAGTAGTGGCTGCATTTCCATTAACCATAAAATTGAGCCAATTGAAATTAAAAAAGTAAATAACAGAAATACGTTTGATCAAGAACATGTTTTTGAGCTAAGAAAAGGTGGTTTTTCAGCTGTTATTGAAATAGATGTATTTCACAAAAGCACTTTTTTTGCATCACATAAGTAATGTGATCAACCGACTGAGTTTACTATTGGCAAAAATGATGAAGACAACAATAAAAAGTGGTAGAAGGATGATGTTTTTTTTTCTCCAGAGTTCTCACATCATTACACAGTTCATAAAAAATTGTGTCTTTTGCTGTCGTTTCCCCAAAATGCTGCATATGTAGCTGCTCCCACGTATAAGGGGATTGTCTTTTGTCATTTCTTATTTAATGGAAACACTGCATTTGCTAAATTGCGTTTCTTTAACGTCAGCAGAATATGGTAAAGATTTGCTCTTATTGGTAATGGAAACACAGCTTGTGACCTCTGAGTGACCCTACAGTCTGCCTGGGTGACCATCATCTGCTAATCTTACACATAAAGCTCAAACCTCAGTTGCTGACAGGTCATTTACTTCATTTTACACCAAGGAGATCACACAGCTCTTGTTTTCTCACCTTCTGAAAGGACAGATGGGAAAAAGAACAAAGCTTTTTAAGACTCCTGAAGTTCCAGATCCAAAGTTTGAAAAAATAGTTAAATGCTCGTGCCTCCAGAGAGTCTGATCATCATAGTCTGTATTAACTTGTTCTCTCGGTTCTACAGGAGGATTTGAAAAGCGTTTCAAAGAAAGATATGAAATAATTCATGTTTACATTATGAATATTGGAGGTTGCCTTCTGTCTCTTATTTTGCTAATTAACAAAGTCAGGTTTATTCATATTGGAGATTTAAGCAGCAAAACACTTCAAAGTGTTTTACATGATAAAAACAAAGTACAGCGACCAATTATGAAACAAGCAAATGCCATCCTCAAATACAATGAACAATATTCCACGTACTGTTATTGAGAAGCAGCTCTGAATAGGAGAGTTTTTAGCCTTTAGAGGAACTCAGTATGTTGGCTCAGACTTGCCTTCCTTCCTTCAAAGATGGAAGGTTTTCCCTTCCTACCTGATAAGAAGGGTCACTGAACTGGGCCTTTCATGAACATTGATACATAATTTCTCATATATTAAAGAAAGTGGTAAGGAATATGTAATGATAACCTTTGAGCTCTTGAGTGTGTATGTGTTGGAGGGTGAATGTCTGAACTCTGGAGCTTTGTCTTACTTATTACACACCATAATTCACCCATATAGCCAATGGTACAAATAAATACCATAAAAGCATATAAGTACATAAAACACATTAGAATTAAAAAAAACCCCAAAAACATTAAAGAGTTTGGCTACAGAAAAAACAAACAAACAGTGAAATTGATCCATTTTTAACGCTTTAAATGTCACCCTCAAAACACTGACATGTAAATCAAAACTGAGGGAATCAATGTTAGGACATTTTTCAGATTATTTCCAACTCCTCTGTGGAACACCTCGAGTGTATGAACATGACGATTTGATCAGGATGTTACTTACCTTTGGGTAAGCCTACTGTGAAGCAGGTCTGTTAATTCTTTGCAAAGCCTCGAGTTTATTAAGACGAAGCGTCTGAGCGGCTGAACTCTGTGAAACCCTCTCATTCATCTTCCTGTTGATGTTAAACAAAAGCAGCAAGCTTCCCTTTAGCTTCGGCCGAGTCGTTTGTCCTGAGCAAGCGAGCTCATCATCACAGCCCGTAAATCAGATGCACATACATTCAAACAAGAGGAGAGCTCAGATTTACCCAGTGTCACAGTGACGAGAGGCAGAATCTCTGCTCAGCAGTGAGATGACCAACGTCACGTTGTTGACATTTATCTTCATATAACCATATTCAAAAGACAGATGCACCTAAACAATAAGCAAAACACTAATTATCAATGCAATTGGGACAAGATTCTAATGTCTGTGTTCCCAATGTGGCTTTATAACAATTTGATGTGATCTGTTGCAAATATCCTTTCACCTCTCAACACATGACTAAAGGCCTGAACACATGTAGGAGATCTGTAGGTTCCCCTGTGTTAGGACTGGGCTTGCTAGTTATGTCTTATTGAAAATGCACATATACCTAAAAGAGAAAAGTATAAAAGTAAATAAGTGACATATTGTCCAATTCATTTAGGACTTTTGAAGCATTCCTTTTCCAGTCTGGAATAATTAAACAGTAAATCATTTCAATGATCTTTCAAAGTAAGAACTGCATGTTTGCATCTGCGCAGCTCTGATGATGATGTGGATTTTCTCTGATACAAATTTGTACATGAATGTAAATGATACAACTTGGAAAATTTACGACACCCTAGTAAATATCTAGTCCTTTGGAAATGTTCATGTCAGTAGCTGATGTTGTTCCTATTGCAAATGTGCGCAAATCTTTATCTTTATATTCTGCTAATGTCAAAATAATAATTGCAAAATTGCAGTGCTTCCATCAAAAAAAACATGCAAACACATCTCATCACTGGATAAGTTCTTCAAATTCACAGCGAGCATGGCAGTTTCATGAGATATATTTATAATTCAGTCATGGTGCTAGTGCTCATCATCTATCAGCCAATCAGAGGAGACGTCAGTGTGTCAGGGTGACAAGCCCCTTATACATGGGAGAGGCAATGTATTGGGAAAAATTGTATTTTGTGATTTTACTGAAGGTTCATGGATTCAACACGTTAGAATGACACACAACCCTGCATGAACTGTGTGGCCTGTGAGAGCTCTCTATTATCCTCCTGTTGTCCTCTGGTGTTTTCACCAATGGTATCATCAGATAGTAGATCACACGATTCATGACTCAAGTGATTCCAGAAAAGGGTTTTCATTTCAGTTTTGCAAAATACAGTAATTTAGAGAAAAATAATCTCATCCCAGTGCAAAGTATTACCTGGTGAAAAATAGTTTGCTGGGAATTTCTTCCCAGATATTTGTATGTCAGAAAACTTGTAGAGTTACCTGAAAAGGAGGACCGTTTCAGCGGCAGGACAGTGTGGAGAAGGTGACAACATGCAAACCAGGAACGAGGTCACAGAGTTTGAATACTCACTAGGAGTGTGAGTTGCTGTAAACGCTACAATCCTCTTCTCTGGAGAAGCTATGGGAAAAAAAAAAATAGATAACACTGTTCAGAATCTAGTACTCAGTAGACTCAGTGAAACAATCCAGATCAATATCCAGGTAGACACAGAGAGAAATTGGCTCCAGAGAATATTCAGAATATACAGGAACATGACACAAGATTCTGAACCAGAATAAGCATCAGGTCAGAAAGCAAATTAGAAACAAAGACAGTACCAAAGGCTGGCAACAAATGACGTTACTCTGAATGAGTGCAGAACAGGTGTTTTTATGAGCAAGACTACAGGTGAACACAGTCTGCAGGGCAGGAGGGGGAGAGAACAGAGGAGCTGCATGAAACAGAAAAAACACAGAAGTCAGTGAGGTCAGTCAGGACTTCTATAGCTCATGATGTCAGAAAACCCTTGTAGTTTTAAGAAGGCCTCACATTTGACCGCAAGTGAGGTTATTATTGTTGTGAAAGTTGCAAC
The DNA here is from genome assembly GCA_922788865.1 of Poeciliopsis turneri. Taxonomy (NCBI): domain Eukaryota; kingdom Metazoa; phylum Chordata; class Actinopteri; order Cyprinodontiformes; family Poeciliidae; genus Poeciliopsis; species Poeciliopsis turneri. The sequence continues at coordinate 807,903 of CAKLNU010000337.1, forward strand.
AACAACTATAAGCACAGGAGCATATTTACAGTTGTGGCTGTTTATCTTTGGCCTGCAGGCCTTATCGTTTGTTCATCAGTGACCAGTGCCATAACCGCATCATGCACACGAGGCTAGAGGAGTTCAAAATAAGTTCTTACAACTCTGTTGTAGCGTGGTTGCTATGGAAATTGTGCCTGGTCCCCTATCTTGCTGAAATCAAGCAACTAGCATCTAAGGCTACTATCCACATGCCAGGAAAAAACTCCAAGCATTAAGGTCTTTGTTTGTGAACATCGGCCATTTGAATCTCACACACAAACTCCAAACTTGACTCAGACTTTTTACATCACTTAAATAAGCAGTTTTCATATCCTTGATTCCTCTGAGGGAATTCAATTGAAAGAACACATCCCTCCCTGCACTCTGTTCCTTAATACAATGCTAGTTGTTTTTCGCAGTGTGCACAGTTAGCAGGGTCACAAGAATCTGGGCACACAAACCGCACTGGGCAGCTATAAAATGTTCTAAATTTACGTCCAGCAGTCTTTGTAATGGAGCAAATAGCAGAGGATAAATCAATTTGGGATTTCTTCTGCTTAAAACTGTCAAAATGGATGCTCCTGCTTTTCAGCAGGAAGGTTGAAACTGATGGGGAATCAAGCTAAAACTGATCATGCATCTGCTGATCCCGTACAACAGGAGGGCTGTGATTCATTCTGAAAGTGTGGAGTGTCTTCTAGTTTCTCTGCAGGTTTAACTGTGTGTGTCTTTATGCATCTGCCATGTGTCTTCCTCCTCCAGTGTCTGGTGAGGTCAAATGCTCTCACTGGAAGCTCAGAGAGCATGACGCAACTAAGCTCCAAAACTAAACCACAGAGTTCTGCTTCACAACACAATTCAGCTTATGTCACCAGGAATAGATACAGTGACAATCATGAAAATGTGGTAATGTTTCAGGATCACTTAGGCAACTCTAAAGCTTCCAGTTACGTAAAACCACAGGGGATCCAGGGTCAGAGATGAAAGGTTGAGGAAATAAAAACATTCCAGTTTGTCCCAGATATGTATGTTTTCCATTGCTATCAATAGCTCTTGCTTTGGGAACCTCCTCATATCATTCATCAGCTTGTTTAACCCTTTTGTCTCCTTGACTATTCCCCTTTAAAGAGAATAGTTCCACAGACTAACTTCCATAAATATACACAAAGTGAAGTGACATGACCTGGTAGCTTATTCATTTTCTAGTTCCAACCTCATTTCCTGCAGATTTCCACATTTTTGATCAGGAGCTCAGGGAAGACGAATTCCCTGGACATCACTGACCACCAAGATAAAGAACAGAAGTTCTGATCCCTGCTGCTTCAAGTTCCTGGCTGCACTAAGGTGTATTGTGTCTTTGACACAAGAAGAGGCCACTGACTGTGGCCTCCTGTATAACACTATGTCTATGATTCTTTAAATCACTAAAGAATCATAGACACAAGTGGGAGAGAAAGTGAGATAGAGGCACAGGGGGCGAGGGAGATAAATATAACGCTAAAGAATCATAGACATCAAAAATAGAAACAACCGAACCCAAAACCCAACTAAACAACCCAACTTATGACACAGAGTTTAAGGCGTTAATTTACGATGTAAAACTTCTTTTAAGTTATATTTTATATATAGAGCATTTTTATAACAACTGAAGGTAACAGTTACTTGATTCTTTATTAAAATGTCACAATGTGTCTGGAAAATACATAATACTGCCCCTTTGGAAATATATAAACTCTTGCCACATTTTTACTCTTTGTTCTTGTCATAATTTGCAAAGAAATTAAATATCAGTAATAAAGTTTATATCTGTCTCAGAGCCCTTCCTGTGCCTGAAGTAAAACATGAGGTAGTTTGGGATCAGGAGGTTGGGGGGCTTGTTGCTCTGCTGTGGCAACCCGGTGAAGAAACAGTGGCTGGCTCTGACAGTTAACATTCCCAAGCAGCATCATTACATCACAGGCTGATGAGCTCAGAGCCTGGTCACATGAACAACGTGCCTAACAGTGAAATCTGCTCACTGCCCTGGTCCTCAGGCCATTTGACATGGCTGTGTTGCCAGGTAACATCCCACAAATAAAGTCCTCTTGAAGCACAAAACTGAGGAGTGAACAGCAGTCACAATTAACCTGAAGCTGTTTGATTTGAAGCCTACTGTGGACATCTGGGCATTTTCCCTGCTCGTGTGCAGCAAGCTCGCTGTGCTGTGTTTTTCTTCCATTGTTTGATGTCTTCATTAGAATGCAGCAGGAGCCTCCAGCAGCAGGCAGAGTGGAGAGGAAGGAATGATGAAACCAGGGCTAAAAATAGCTGCCTCCCAGGATCCCCCTCGTACGGCGCTGTTAACACTGAGAGAGCCAGTGACATGTTTGCGTGCGTGTGTGTATGCGTGTGAGTGCGTGTGTGTGTGTGTGTGTGTGTGTGGGTGTGTGTGTGTGTGTGTGTGTGTGTGTGTCGCAGTTCTCCTCACCCTCTTCTTAGTCATAAACCAATGTTTATTTTGGCATACATGCATCATTGTGCTGCAGTACAATTAAAGCCATCTGTAGGGTTTTTCACTGAACAGGTCGAAGGAACAACACACAGGTCTGTGACAAAAACAAAGCTGTAACCAGGCGCAATGTGGCGAAAGAACATCTATCGCCACGTTGCATCATGTATTCATGATGCAATGCATCATGTATTCAAAAAACAAACTAATTCTTCATTGCAGGTACCACTGAGATTGTCAGGGAAGTGCCTCAGATAAATGCTGTTCTCTTTCACCCACTGGATCATAATAGTGATCTTGTAGCAGTAACTCAGTGAGAGCCTGACTTACTATCCCACCTCGCCTGAGGTGCTGATGAGCTGCAGCTGTGAGCGCTAGCAGCAGGACTTTAAATATCCAGAAACTCCTACCACCATCGTCACTGTCGTCTCCAATGCGGGCAAAATGTGACAAAGGTTAAAAAGATTCAAGAACAGTGAAAACTTTTGCACACAAGTACACAAAATATCATTTAGATATGAAGCTGTTCTGAACTAATAAGACTAATAGGACGGGTTACATCTCTTCTAGTTTCTGACTCTAAGATACTGATGGAAACCTGACAGACCTTAACCAACAGTCTTAAAACATATTTCAATAACCAAAAATGGCTGAGATTCCTTTTTGCTGCTGTTACAACAGAGTGCAAAGAAAAACTGGTAGAGGTCGTGGAAGTACTGTCAGTACTTATGTTTTATAATGTGAGTGATTTCCTACTCAGTGAAGAGGCATTTGATTAGAAGCAGAATTTTCTCACTCTTGTTACCTGTAAATGAGTGAAATCTCTTAATACTGCATTAAAGTCCAACAAGGTGCTGAAAAATGTTGTTGGATTTTCTTTGAAAATGTTCTGGTAGGTCACATGGATCTGTATAGAAATATGTCATTGAATTGATCACCCAATACAAAGAACAATAAGGTGTCCCTATTGGTTGAAACATATTAATAATCCTCTGACAATTCTGATATTACAGACAGTGATTAAATTTCACGACTTTATGTCCGATTTGTGTTCAAATATTAACATGTACAACTGCTTAGTTTAGGAACTCAATAGGAATGTATTTCAATGAAAAAGAAAAAAAAAAACATAGATATCTATGTGAAATCCAATAATCTGCATGCGACAGAATGGGTCATGGTCTGGACCGCTGGGCTGTCAGGAGGCTTCAGGTGAAGAGTGAAGCCAGATGAGGCTTCACCAACTAACTGCACTGCACGTTTGTTACTGCTGATTCAGGTCATCAATACAACCAACCAAACAAATCAGCACTGTAAGCATGGTGCAAGAGAGCATCAGGGCTTTGGCCTGCTTCACATCCTCACAGACTATGTGAACAGAAAGCTGTTCTATATGAACGTGATGAGAAATGACATTTAGACTCATTATTTGAGTTTGTAGGTTTTGATGTGTGCATACATTTCTGAAAAGGTTTTGGTAAGAATGTGAAGTGGTCAGTGTTCAGTTCTAATTTTGTCCTATACTGGAGACACAGCATGTAGTATACTCACACTTTCTGTTCTGATCTTTTCTTTTCTATCTTCATTTTTGTTCACAGTTACCAAGGCTGCATATTATTTTGCCCTTTCAAAAACTCTACATCTCTTCCTACTTCTGTCTTGTCTTTTGTTTTCTTTTCTCTGTGTCTCAATAGTCAGAAAAATGCACCAATTTTAAGGTTAATTGCATTTTTTGAATGTTTCTTATTTCTGTGTGAAACAATCAGTCAGTTAGATACAATAGATAAGACCTGTTCTCCTAAACAAAAAAGCTGAATGTAAATACTTGCAGGTGAATTTTGTCACCTTACAGATTGTGAGCAGAGTATGGAACATTAATTTTTCCAAAATTAGTAATGGTGGGAACTTATGTATGTTTTATGGCAAAATATCTTCAAGGTCAAGATTCTGTTAAATTACTGAATTTCATGCTCAAGAAAAACAGCATAGTAAAGGGAAAAGAATGAAAACTATTGAAACAATGACATTTGCATTATACATAATGCTATAAAAGTCAACCCGTCTCTTGTAATATTTTACTGCCTTCATATTCTCACTTCCCAGAGATCATAGAGAAAGGAAGGGAGATGGGTTTCCATGGCAATAGAGATTCTTTTCCTGAACCCCAGCTTGACGTCACGTCCAGCTTCCTTGTCAACCTGCAGCACAGAAGAGCCCAGAGGAGGGGCTAACGCTGACGGGCGTGGCACCCAGCTAGATGAGTCCGGACTTCCTCTGTCTGTGGTGAAACGTACACATCTTCTCCACTCACTGACCTGGGTGAGTGCGATACAGCTCTAAAAGCAGTTCTTCAAATGTTCAGTTAAATGAAGGGATACTTTAAACAAAAATCGATTAGACAGTCTAACACTCATCCATACAGAATTAGAACAGTAAAAAAAAAAAAACCTTTCAGTTTACTTTTGAAATTTTTCACCCTTGAATGAATTTTAATGTGGAACATTTGCTTTACCCCGGTTTAGTTTCATTCTGTGTTCAGTACTACCATCTGGTGGTTTTCTGTGACCTTTGCATGTTTGGAGAAAGTGTCCACATGGCATTAAAGGCTTATTTTGTTTATCTACACAGCATGGCAGTGAGAAACTAAAATATTGCAATATGTCAAACATATTTGCACACTGACTCAGACAGGTTTATTTTCTTTTTTAGCTGTCAAAAGTTGTGATGCAAAGTATCTCTTGTTCCTTGGTGCTGATCCCAGCCTAAAACGCTATGTCAGAGCGTACTTTATTCATTTCTAAAAGATGATCAAATGTAAATTTAAAAAATAAAAATTCAACTTCATTTAATTTTAACTGTAGAAAAAACATTTAGAATTTATTACTTTTTTCCTGTAAAGACAACTTAATTAACATTTTAAAAAAATATTGTAAATGTACATATTTTCAATGAATGTTGACATAAACTAAAAAACCTGCAACAGCAAGGCTGTGTTATTTGCACATTCTGAAAATAATAATTTATTTCAATTTCAGCATTTGTTTTTTGGAAGCAGATTTGTAGCATGTACACCTTATGGCTGTGGCCTCCTCAATCGGGATCATGGTTTGAGTAGCACAACATCAAGTGATGTCATACCCAAATGATTGTATTGAAGCAGAATTTAAGTAGGTCAGAGTTAAGACAGAAGGAGTAAAACCACATCCAAAGAATGTACCATTTAAAAGCAAGGCAGACATTTGAGTCTGATTCAATGTTTTTGGTCTAAAGCCTGAAGTTCCCAGCAGGTCTGTGTGAGCGCCAGCTGCACGCTCTGAAGGTGTGAACAACTGACCATGTGCTGGCTGAGTGTCAGGTGTTTGAGGGCGGCTGTGAGGACATCTGATGTCTGATTCTGTCCCTGGCAGGACGCCACATCACAGGTACACCACCTCTCCACAATGAGCCTGACAAGAGACCTGAGGGAAATTCATCTCCTTAATCTGGATTAGAGGGAGCTTTTCCATTTCCTCTTTCTGATTTGTCCTCATTCTTTTGTCGAATCTAATTTCTTTTTCATTACTTAAACAAAGCAAATCAGGGTGCAAATAAACGCTCCATTAAAAAGGCAGTGCTATGTAACATCGACTGTTTTGACCTTTACATCATGTTATGTTATTCTCTCAGCAAAATCATACCAAGAGTGTTGTCTTGATTCTTTCATGCATGTTCGAGAAATCCCTTAATCTCCATGACAACCAATCAGCTGTGCAAAAGGGCTGGTGGGGCAGAGCTCTGACTTCAAGGCGTTGCTCCTCCTCAGAGCTGGATTTTCCAGAAAAAAGTCCACATTCCACCTCTCCTGCTCCACAACTCCTTCAGACTAGCTAGCAGCAATTAGCAACCACCTGGTGGAACTGCAGATCTGCTAAGCTCATTATAGGAGCTACTTCTCAGTGCAAAGCTGGCAAACTGTCACTGACGTTTTGCAAAACACATTTGTTTTGATACAGCCAAAGCACTTCCTAGCACAAAAACCTTTTAGTAAAAAACATGATTTTTTGGAATTGGCGTGTTTCTATTAAGCAAATGTATTTTTGTAATTTTTCAATTGCAAGGTCAAAGCTTCTCCTTTATCTTTGTGGACATGTGCACCTCGATGTCACAGAGTATTGAACCCACAACCTGAAAAGCCCTCATTGGCTCTGCTTGACATCCTGTCATGATTTCTGTCTGTTTCTCTAACAGATTTGTAATGAAATCTCTGACCTTGAGGACTTTGACTACTCAGAAGTATTTCACACAATTGTACTTATAACAGGAGTTTAGCTGTTCACTTCACACATTCCAGTCAGACCAGTTTGAGCCCAACAAAAACGTTTAGCCATGATCCTGCAGTTTTTGTCACATTTCATTAACTTCTTTTTTAAAGAAACTAATAAAAGTTTCTTTAACACAACATAGTACACAACATAGAAATGTAGGAGTGTTTTTCAGGATTTTGTCTTTTCACAAAGGCTATGCAAACATGTATGGGGGAATAAGCACTTCAAGAATTTCCCCTCTATAAAGTACTTTTCCCAGAATATGTGATTTATTTTCTTATTTCTTACTGTTTATTTCTAAAGTGTTAAAATGTTGTTATAATGAAAAGTTATATCCTACATGCTCTTATGTAGGGTGGCACAACGATGTGGAACATGTGGGCTGTGATGCAGCATATTGACAATTTGTTTCATAATTTGTTCCTCATTAATTCGGAAATGTGTGTCTCCATTTTGTATATGCAGCTGAACTCAATTTGTAGACTTTTACTGTCAGTGCTTATGTTTAATAAGCGTCAGTGCTTATGTTTTATGTGGCGTCCTGCCAGGGACAGAATCAGACATCAGATGTCCTTGAATTTTGAAATTAGTTGAGTCTATAAGCGTAGCTTCACTTAACTCTATAACATGGCTTTGCGGACATTGCACCACGCATGAATCAAAAGAGGGCGCTCAGTAGCTCAAGGTTGTATTTGAAAGCCGCTGGCCCCCTTTGCCCCCATGCACCCCCCAGCCCCACCTTCTAGTCTCGGCTGTTTCCCACGAAGAGCATCTTTCAAACAAAAAAGCAGTGAGGTGAATGCACCCAGCTGGCTGCGCTCCCTTTGTGTTGTTGGGGTCACTGTGTTGTTCCAGCATCATGAGCATCAGCACAAACAGCAGCTGGCATGTTCCAGTCTCACAAATCCCACTGAGTCATCAGCAGGCGCTTCCTCTTTGTCCACAGGCTTAGGTTGGGCTCTGACCCTCACCGGCTCACCCACGCACACACACACACACACACACACACACACACCCACACACACACACACACACACACACACAGAGCACCATTGTGACCTCTAACATTACAAAAACTCACACAAGGCAGGTGCTTGGCCATGTGCGTTCACCTTTAACCTTCATTATCATGTTTCGAAAGCTTTAGAAGTTCAAGTTCAAAGTTACACATTGAAGTCATTTAATATCTCGCTGTCGCAGATAGGCCTTTTTCGGCTGGATTTTACAATGCAGATGAACAAGGTAAGTCAGAGTTAGGTGGAACAGCACATTTATTCCTCCAAGCATCACAATCACAATCAAACACAGGTGATTACTACAGTCTTAAATAATCCCAGCTGCGACAGCCCGAACCATCTTTAAATTCACAGGGGGATTCCACTTTACCCTGCCCTACCTATTTAAATAAAAAACATTTTTACTAAATACACATCAACCTCCTTTTTTATAAATGTTTTATATTTTATCCTTACACCTACTAAAACACCATAAAACAATACACCCTCCCCCCACTCTTTTCAATGGCCTCTCCCAGGACCTATAACTGATGTCCAGACCCCTGGGACAGTATTTGTCCAAACACCCTGAGAGGACACAGAAAAGACAGGTGAGTCACTCCACATTAGCACTCCACACCTAACAAATTATGCACAACATTTACTTAATTTTACCCACCCATAGCTCATGGCTCTGAGTAACAATTATCCTCCCTTCGCAGGCAACTACCTCAACTGGCCAATGAGGAGCAGCTGTGCAGAGCCCAGAACAAAGGCTACATACCAATCACTAAAATGCTCAATAAATACAATTAAAACCTCCTGTATGCAAATTGTTATTAATTTACAAATCTACCCTTAAAGTGCAGTGTTAGCACATAGTACATAGTGCAAAAGTGTTTTTTTTTAAGTGCTATACAATGCCTTGAATAAAATAGTTTCAGTAATGAAGATCTCTTCATTACACTCGCTTAGACAATATGTACAACTAATAACTTTTTCTCTTTGTCCCACAAAGTGAAACACAAAGTCCCACATTTCCACAGACTCTGTTCTGTTCAGGTGGTCACTACAAGTCAGATGTTTGTCTGATCAGAACCTGTCTGTAAGGCAGCTCCTTTCGCTGGTTCCAATCAAACTTGATGAGCAAAGTTATGCATTGATTGCCTTAACCTTGCAATAAAATGTCCAATAATAAAAGATGATTATGATCCAAACATATACATATTTGTCTCCCACCCAGTGTGATGTCATTATTGTCACAGTGACACTGAACACTACACTACCAAGAAAACTACAAAGGTGAATGGTGTATGTATTATGAATTTTATTTTAAACTACCTATATGCATCATTTTCATAATCTTGAAGGTTCAGGCTAAAGTTTTAAAAATGATGAAAATGACAATTAAACATTTATTACCACAAAATAAGTGCAATGTGTCACTAACTCACAAAAATGATTCATGATTTTTATTTCTTTATGGACAGCTCTACTTCTTTATTGATTTCTCCCTATACTGTTTCATGTCCCTCCTATAATGTGTAACCATAGGAACAAAAGATCTGTTTACTAGTTAATAAGAAGTGATGCTGGAAGTGAGATCATCTAATCCCTGATGAATTAATTATAGACATTGTGGATGTAGAGCAGCAGTAAAATGAAGACATTTGAGCCTTCTCCTTCCTCCATTATAAAATGCAATATGAGATTTCTGGAAAATAAGATGACCGGCATGAAGCTTTACATTATGTTATAATGTAATTCTCTTATCTTTAACATACATGGAGTGTTGCCTTGATTCTTTCATGGGTGTATGAGAAACTCTTTAATCTCCCACGGCAACCAGTCAGCTGTGGAAAACATCTGGGTGGACGTAGCACCACCTTTGAGACACAGGTCCTCCTCAGAACTGCAGTTTTGGAGCGTCTGAGCTCCAAGAGTGAGATCCAAGGGAAGAGCAGCCTTCCCTTGCAACTCCCTCAGCTCCTTCAGACTAGCTTAGAGCAATTAGCTTACAGGCCAGACGCAGGGTCACCCTTGATAGGACGCCCGTTAATTGGAGATACATTCCATTAATTCTTCCAAATTGAAAATTATCATCCAATCCATCCATAAACCTCTTTCTTGCTATCAGACAGCAGTGCTCCAGCTGTTCCACTGTGCAGCTCATTTAAACAGATAAATAACCACAGGAACAAAAAGTGTTAGAGATTATGGCCTTTATTGGAACACATTATGAGTTTTAGCTGTCTGATTTTGGCAGCTCCATGACTCTCCTGATAGAAACAACAGTCGCAGTCAAGGCTCCCCACTCAACAGGACTTCCATACTCCCCTTTCTCCAGCAGGTACTGCCGACCACTGAAGTTGGGGTGTTCATAGAACACCCCAAGAACCGTGGAGGACCTTGCAGGACATGACTTGACATGACAATTTTTCTCGCAAGGAATTCATATTATCTGTCACCTCCAGAGTCGGACCGTTAAAGTTTGGCCTGCCATATAGCTTGAGTTTGAATGGGCTCTTGCACTGAAAACAGCAAAAGAAGTGTGTTTAGTTGAATGTCCAAGGTGTGTTTTATGGTGTGTTTTTTGGGGACTCACGTTTTTGATGATCTTGCAGGATCTGACACAGTCATTAAATCCCATCCATTGATCATAGCCAGTATACTCCCCAGGGCCAATTATATACTGGTAACCTGAGAAGTTGTTGCGCTCATACAGGACCCACCAGCTGGCCTGCACCTTCACAGAGTTGCATCGGCGGATGTAGCTGTACAGGTCAGCTGAGTCCCCTTTGCAGTCGTAGGACTTTCCCTGGAAGTCCTGACCTTCATAAAACACAATCTGAAAATAAAGACAAACAGGCGCATCCATTGCAAACACATTTCCTATCAGAGAGTTTAAAATCATCAATCAATCAACAGGAGTTAGTTCCCCCCATGACTGTCCCACCTTCTCTATTTGTAGAGTTTAAAATACTGCAGTCACTAATGAACAAAGTAGTCTTTATACGTGGCAGGAACAATACTAACAAATGCGGGGTTAGCAGGACATGTAACACTTATTATAATTCAAATATTTGTCTAGAGTCTACCTTTTGTTCTTACTCATTGAATTATCTCTCAAAACACAACAGTAGCGTGGCAGTGCCAAGAATCAGAACCAGCTACATCCAAACGCATCTGAGCTTGTGCAGGTTGTGCAGTTTAATTTCATGGCTCACCTCATAACAACTATCAAAGACTTCCTGTTCATTCATTTGTACGAGACAATGATTTATATGAACATTAATCAATGCATTGTTTTTGTAAAATCTAGGACACCACCTCAGCTAACACACTGAATATGTCAAGAGGAAAAGAATCAATGATGGCAATAATAATAATAATAATAATAATAATAATAATAATAATAATAATAATAAAACGTTAATTGAGGGACCACTGAAACTCTGTGATCATGCGCAAGGATTTAGCTGCAGGGGAGTTGGTGCCCCAGTGTGTGTAGTTTGGACACTTGGCATGTTCTAGAAAGTATTGGTGTCACCGATAGTTGTACTGATCGTAGAGGACCCAAGCCCTGTCCATCACCATGGACAACCGGAACTCCCTGAACCTAAAGAACTTATAAATCGATGTTCAGTCCTCAACACACTCTGCTCCCTGACCCCCAGAATCCTGTGGGCTATAGAATCTGATCTTTCAGGACTTTGTGTATATCTGGAAGACATGAGTAAGAGATCATGAAAAATGTGTAGCTGAATCGGATCTACAGTATTTTAACATTTTAATGATCTTTTATCCTTCCTGTTTGTCTTATAGGCTTTCAGTGAATATTGCTTGGTTGGTGCACTCTTTGGCATCCAGTTAACAAGAGCCTCTAGCTTTATTAGCCTGAAAGAAAGGGTGAATTATAGCGCCTGTAGAACAGTAACCCTTATCTTGAGCTTACATTTTTAATAAAATGTCATGACTGGATGTTCTTTCTGAATCCCATCCAGTGTTGGCTCTCAAGGGCCACTTATACAGCTTGGAAGGTCTTCTCTTCAAGGAAAAAAATTGTATGTGAGGAAATATAGAGTTAAGATTAGGGCCAAACTAATCGAACAATCTCCAGACAGGGCAAAGCTTTGTTATTCAAATTAGCCCGATTTGCATATCAGCAAAATGCTTTGGTCGAGTTTGATTTCCTTTTGCCCACATGTGATAATCCCTGATCAAAGTGCCAAATCAATGTAATGCTAACCCTATAAAGGCCCTGTTGGTAGAAAGTGTGTAATTCATTCTGCAGTAATGAAGATGGTGTCTTCTTTTTCTTTTTCATTGATGGTTCTAAAGCAGTATGAAGTCAGTATGAGATTGCTACTGACTTGATTGTAAGAATTTGACAGAAAATGTTAAACTTGTTTTTACAGATCTTAAGATGAACCAATTCATAAGCATGTGATGTTTATTTGGTGAAACTTTGAAAATGCTTCCTGTCCATAATTCATCTTCTATGAAAATATTACCAGTTCCAGGGCTTTTAAACTGAAGGTCATCCCAGAAGTAGAACACATGCAACTCTCTGAAAACAGTGAAATCTCTGGAAGTTATTGGGAAACTGTTTGAGTGGCTGCACCAGCAGCAACGTTTGATGAAAACCTGGAAAGTCAGTAAGGACCAGGGGTGAAGCAACATACTAATGGGATGAGAGAAAATACATTCACTTCACAAGATTTGGGTTAGAGGAAATTTTGACAACATTTTATGTTACAAGGCAAAGATTTCACAAATCACCAATTTTGAATGAATCTGTATTTAGCAATAAGTCCTGCTTCAGTTTTTCATCTGATTTGCTGCAGATAATCACCTAATTAACTCAAAATACCTGCAAAGGTTTCCTGGGCCTTTGAAAAGACTCTCACTCTAATGTGATGCTGTCATTTTCTGAGACCCTGAATTTTGGGTGTAAACCATAATCATTAAAAATGTGAAAAAAAAAATAAAAAAATTAAAAGCTTGAAATATGAGCAGTTTCACTTTCTGAGATGACTGGCAAGAAATATCATACTTTTATGCAATACTTATTTTCACAAATACTAGTACTCTCAGTCCTGCAGTGTTACAGGACTGAGGACTGTAACACTGCAGGACATGTCTAAAATAAACATGTTTCCACCAAATATTATATTGTTGATGTGAGGAGCATCCATGTTGAAATGTGAAGTCAGTCTTACAAGTCATGACTGGCGGTAGCTGGAGTTGATCTCACTTTACCAGAGGCAAATCTGACTTCAGATGACGCTCCAGTTAATTTGTCTGACTGAGAAGTTGTAATTTCCCAGCTCAGACAACAGATGGAATGCAGCATAAAATCAAATTTAAAATGTTGATGACATTTATCAAGCCCTTTTATTTAAAATGTAAAACAGAAAAGTACAGTAAAACCAACTGAACACCAATACATTGTAAATGTTCTATCAAGACCTGCAGAAAGACTGAAAATTGCACAGTTCCTTTCTGTTGGTGTAAAGTGAATTGGGCCTAATTTGAAAACTTCATAAAGATTTTGCTTTTCTTCCGGTTGGCTTAATAAACTAGGGAGTTATTGTTTGACGTAAATCTTACCCATTGTGTAGTTTTACATAATTTCAATAAATCAGATGAGAAAACAACTGGTTTTCTAAAGGAAACTGCTCTGTGTGCTTTTTGAAATTGGATTATTAATTGTCAGCTTGTCACAGTAAGTTGGTCACAAGCTTATTATTAGGTCATAAACAAAAAGTTTATTTTTTTTGTTAAAACAGCTAAAAATCTTTTATTATTAACTAGCATTTTTGTCCTTTTTTTGCTGTAGAAGCATTGGAAATGTTTAACACATACAACTACTAAATTTAAAACATCGATCCAAATCAAATAATGCTTAAATATGATGAAAATTCCTCTTATGTATTCTTTAGTCTTGGAAATATTTAGCTCAGTTCTTCTACGTATCTTTCACTCGTTTCCTCTGCCTTTGTGCCTTTGTCCTGAATCATGATGGCACAAATGAAATTAACTGCGATCGCAGAGCTGCTTATTCATCAGCTTCCAGATAATTTAAATAACAAAACACTCTAACAGCCCGTATAAAGTATAAAAGCCGCCTGGCAGCCGCAGGTTGTTGGACAGAATCCCACAAACGCACATCAAACATGGGCAAGGTGGGTAGAGAGTTCACCAGAGAACGCTACAGAGAAGAAATGCAGACAAGTGATAAAATCACAGAGAAGGACAACATGTTCATTTAAAGCTTCTCTTTGCTTTCTAGATTATCTTCTATGAGGAGAGGAACTTCCAGGGTCGCCACTATGAGTGCATGAGCGACTGCTCTGACATGTCCTCCTTCCTGAACAGGTGTCACTCCTGCAGGGTGGAGAGCGGCTGCTTTGTCGTCTACGACCGTCCCAACTTCCTGGGAAATCAGTATTTCCTGAGAAGGGGGGAATATTCCGACTATGGGTCTTTTGGCATGAGTGACTCCATCCGATCCTGCCGTTTGATTCCCCAGGTATACACTGAAAACATCCTAGATGATAGTTAGTGACTTCGTGTTAGAAATTTCATTTAATTTAAATTATGCTTTTCATAATTTAACAAAGTCAATATGAGCAAGGTCATTGCTATGTGTCACACCTTTGGGTTCATCCAAACAGCACAGAGGTTCTTTTAGGATGCGCATCTTTGAGAGGGAGAACTTCCTTGGTCAAAGCCACGAGCTGGTGGACGACTGTGACAACATTGTGGATCGCTACCGCATGTCTGACTGCCAGTCCTGTAGCGTGATGGACGGCCACTGGATGATGTACGAGCAGCCCCACTACAGGGGCAGGATGATGTACCTGAGACCTGGAGAGTACAGAAGCATGAGGGAGCTGGGGCACAGCGGCATGAGGCTCAGCTCTGTCAGGCGCATTATGGATTCCTGCTGAAGCAGAACAGTCATGTGTCCACAAGTCAAATAAAACATACATCAAACACTGACTTCTAGTTTTATCACTCAATTTTGCAGATGTTTGCGTGTGCTGGAACGTGTGTGTGTGTGTGTAGGTTGTGAAAATTCTGTTATATATTTTATATATATATATATATATATATATATATATATATATATATATATATATATTTATATTTATATTTTATATATTATATAAAATATATTCTTAACGTATTAAAAATATTTTTTTAATACGTTACAAACTATTTTAAATTCTCAGGAGTAGAATTCAAAATCTTTTGATGTCACAAGCTGCTACAAAAACCTAAAGCTGCAGTAAGTAACTTTTTAAAAAATTTAAAAAACATAAATTTACATATTTGTTAACATTGGCACCATGTTGGGAAAGAATAACATGAGACAGATAAAGTATGAAGATCTGCCTCTGCAGAAATACATGTTCAGAAACATCCAATCAGAGCCTGGGAGGGGGTCTTAGTACTATCAGTCAAGCTTATGTACACAATACTTACTTGGTTTGCTTCAATTGTGGTAATGATGGAGAAAACCCTACTATTCACCATTATCAGTAGCTGTGCTAATTAGCCTTAGCATTTATGACAGGCTATAATGTGGGGAAGGAGCTGTAGCATAGAGAACAAAAAGTTGATTGACACTGTTAAGGTCATCCTTCTGGCTCTGACTGGCTCTTTCTGATAGGGAGCGGTGTGTTTCTGCAGATGGCAGTAAGACCACATGCAGAAGGTCTCAGGAGTTTGATTGTTTCATAGTGTTTCAGGATTTAGTAACGGTTTTAATAAATATGTAAAAACAAAAACAAAAACAAAAGAAAAAATACATTTTTATATAAAGCTGGAGCATTAAGCAAGCTGTAGCTGAAAATGTTGCAATCAGATTTCTTTACCAACACCAAGAAAGTAAACTCGCTAGTCTCAATTTGGCATATCTTAACTGGCTACCATTTTATTTTGTGATTGATTTTAAGATTTTCTTAATAGTTCTTTAACTTTTTGTTGTTATTACCGCTGCATGACCATCTAATGATATTACAATATTAAACAGAAAGCTTCATTTTCTTTTACCAGTTCTTAAAAATGATCTTCTGTATTGATCACTGATGGGATAGTTACTTTGAAAAAGTAACTTTAATTACTGATTACTCCTTGAAAAAGTAACTTAGTTGTCATGTTCCGTGTGTTTCTGTTGTGTTTATTTGAGTTTTCTGTGTCCTAAGTCTCCTCGTTGTCCTGTCTTCCCCTTGATTTTTCCCAGGTGTGTCTTGTTCCCTTGATTACCCTCAGTGTATTTAGTTCCTCCTGTGTCTTTGTTCCTGGTCGAGTCCTTGTCGTAAGTTGTCACTGTCAGTTCGTCATTTGTGTTTTGAGCTGCCTGTGAGACCAGTTGCTACCGGTGTGAGCCCTGGCTTCCGCTCAGCCGTGCTGCCTGGCCGCGAACTGTTGTTGTTGTTTTTTGGACTGCTTTTGGTTAATAAATTACTCACCATTCACCTACCTGGGCCTCCAGCGTTTGCCTCACCACCTCACCACAACCACTTTATGACATTAGTTAGATTATTGATTACTTGATTTGGAAAGAAAGTTACATTAAATGTCATTTTTAATTACTTTCAGCAACTGTCGACAATAATGTTCTACCAGCTGTGAAAATTACATCGAACTTTGCTAATACTTAATTCCAAGTTATTGTATGATGTAACATCAATTATGTGTCTCTACTTATAAGGTTGAACTGAAGGTTAGATTGTTTAACAATTACAACAGTACAAAAAAAAAAAAAAAACTTTAGTAATTTTTTGCATGTTTTTTTGTGTTCTGCTATTGTCTGGAAAACTCTAAGATTTTAGGTTCCCCCCCACCCCCTCTGCCCCAGATTTCTTGACCTGTGTTTGCTGTCAGAGCACAGCGCACAGATCTCCTCCTGAGGCTACACAACTCAGATGTTCTGCTACACAGATTAGTGACCCTTATCTTAATATGAATAATTATGATGGCATTTAGCTGCACAACTTCACGGACTTGTTTATGCGTGACTGTTTTCATGTTTATTGCGCTGTTCATATTAGTTTCGATGTTTGCGGTTTTCTGGAGCGCAACGCGAAGCTCAACATCATTCACAGCAAATATATTAACTTGACATTCACAAAAATACAGTAGGATGGATCGTCTGGGAAATGATGGACATTGAGAGTGACTGAACATAACTAAATGTCAGATAAATTCTTATTATGTGTCTCTGATTATTTCCAAACCCAAATAAGTAACTTCACGTTCAAAAACAAGTCCAAAACAGGGCAACCCGCAACTCATTAAATTTGCAGCCACTTTAGAAAGAAACAAGCCCACAACTGCTTATAATAATTTGACTTGGTGACAGAAACTCAAAATAGTTCCTGTTTTTCCAGCAACAAAGTGCGAATTTCCTCCGTTGCTCACATTTCTGTTACTGCGATCTGCTGCTACTGTCGCATAGAAATGGCAAAAATGGCGGCCACTTAATGTGGGGAGGAGATAAAATTACATTACAAAGAAAATAGTAACAGAAAGTGATTTGTAGTAACTTTGATGTGATTTCTGGATCTGAAACAGTAACTCGTTAGATTACTGGTTACTAAAATAAGTAGTCCTACATTACTGGTGGTGATCATATGGCAAAAGACATTTTCATCTTTTCCATCCTCTTTAGATCAAATTTTGTTAAGATTCTTTCTCTTTGCTTTCAAACTGAGTCCACTTATTCCAGATTGTTCATGTTTCAGTACTGTTCCTGGGCAACAGAATTTGATGGGTGCAGGTGTGGACAATAGTCCACTCCAGGACCTTGAAGTGCTTTTTATGGAGCCACTCCTTTGTTGCCCTGGATGTGTGATTCAGGTTGTTCTAATGCTGGAAGATCCAAAAGCAACCATCTTCATGGAGCTTACTGAGGGAAGGAGGTTGTTGCCCAGAATCCTGATTCGTTGCTCAAGCCACCTCAATAAGTTCCAGTTATCCTGTCACCTTCACAGAAAAGAAACCCAACCAAACAGAACCTCAACCAAACAGAACCTCAACCAAACAGAACCTCAACCAAACAGAACCTCAACATGCATCAAATATTTTTGATACTAGTTCTAAAACTGAACTTTGTGGTTGCTGCTGACAAGTGATTTCACTATGCATATAAGGGTGTAGTCTGTCTTTTTCAATATTTTTTGCAGACTAAATAAATGTTTTACTAGGCTGACAGATCAAATTAGTTACATGTAGAAGAGACCATGGAATACTGAATACACTGAATAAAATGATGTAGAGTTGAAACAAAATAAAAACAAAATCATGTTCAAGTTTGTAACTACAACAGAAATAATGAGACTATAAATTGAGACTATGGACATGCTATTTGAATTTCTTACAGTGCTTTTTATCCCGCTGACAGCAGAGTCCCAGCTGATAAATTTTCTGTTGTCACCCACCTGTACCCCATAGGGCAGCCGCTGCAGTTGGCACTGTACCAGATGTATAGAAACTGGAATAATAACCATTTAGAGTGCGATTTAGCAATCATTATAGCCCTGTACACTACGCTGCTGAGTAAGATATTCAAAACAATGGCTCCATAGATCATTTAACCATGATGATGAGTATAAAAGTGACAGAGTTTGCTTTGCCCAAGTACCAGTGCAATCAGGGACAGGACTGACTACCAAAATGGGCAGAGTAAGAGAGCCTGTTGGATGTTTGTTACAACATAAGCAGATAATTTCCTACCAGATCATATCTAAAACCATGTTTTGTTTCCAGATAATCTTTTATGAGGACAAGAACTTCCAGGGTCGTTCCTATGAGACCAGCAGCGACTGTGCAGAGCTCACCTCTTACCTGAGCCGCTGCAACTCCTGCAGGGTGGAGAGTGGCTGCTTCATGGTCTACGAACGCTCCAACTTCATGGGCCACCAGATCCTGGTGAGGCGAGGAGAGTACCCTGACAACCAGCGGCTCATGGGGATGAGCATGAGCGACTGCATCCGCTCCTGCCGCATAATCCCCATGGTAACAACCCATAATCACACTCTGCTTCACCGTACGTTTAAGTAAGGTTAAAGAGCTTTCTCATGAGAATCACATTCTGAGGTCTGTCTTACAACACAAGACACACACATTGCTATGTTCTCCTGTGTATTTTATATGTTGTCAACTAATCATTCAGCGTCCTATACTTCTAAGTGACCTTTAGAAAGATATTTATTCTTCTCTATGCCTGTTTTAATTCAACTTGCACTGTGGGTAAAATATTTCCTGAAAGTAATTGTGCTTCCTCTCACAGCACAGAGGTCCATTCAGGATGAGGATCTATGAGAGGGAGAACTTTAGTGGTCAGATGAATGAGCTGATGGAGGACTGCGACTCCATCCAGGAGCGTTACCGCATGTCCGACTGCCAGTCCGTCCATGTGATGGACGGCCACTGGCTGCTTTATGAACAGCCCAGCTTTAGAGGCAGGATGCTGTACCTGAGACCCGGAGAGTACCGGAGCATGAGGGACATGGGAACCGGCCCCATGGACATGCGGATCGGTTCCATCGGACGCCTCATGGAATCCTGTTAGACAGGGCAGAAAAGCTCATGTCGATGAATTGACTCAATTCAAATTCAAGCCATTTGAGTTTCCTGGGATATTTTGGCTTCAAAGTCTGAGATAAACCCATGAGAAATGAGCTGTTTATGTCAATAAACAGTTGATTCTGCAGTTAGTCCTGATTATTGTGCCAAGCAAACTAAGTAACCTAATTCACAAAACATTAAAAAATATATATAAGTATAAGATCTTTTTTTAGTTTCTAGTTTCAAGAAGTATTTTGCTTTGTTTCTCTTTACTCCCATTCTGCCATCAAAATGGTGACGTTTCACTTCAGCGGATTTTGCAGATATCAGTGCCAGCTGTGAAGTGATTGTATGGTTTCCTAATCTGAAGGAGACAATGAAAACCAACAAATTACTGGAAGCCAAAGACAACAGGATGAACTCCTGAAGGATGAACTCATTTCTTTTCAGATTCATTTTTTCTGCATTTTGATCTGTGAAACAGTCAAGCAGTATCATGTTAACAGTCTCTTAAGACTAACAAAACACCACAAAGCTGACTTCACTTCTGGAGAATCTAGAGGAAAACAATTGACTTACAGTACAAGTTGATCAATCAAATCTAACAATAGTTTTGACAAAATGTCTAACAACAAAAATGGTGTGCAGCTGTAAACCACAAATACATCACCTTTGAAAAACAATTGCTTTGAAAAAGGACTGGTATTTGGCTGACTATTTTGTCTTTTACTTTGCATTTGATAGCAAAATCTTTCAAATGCATAAACTCAGAGCATGCATTCCCGATAACACTTTAGTTGAAGGAGTGTGCATAAGAATGATATAACACTGTCATAAACATGAAGAAATTTTCATTAATGTCATAAACTCCATGACTATTGTCATACTAAGTTGTACTAAAACTTGCATTAAAAGTCCATTAAAAGTGTCAATACATCACATTTTTAAAGTAGACTAATGCTATCAATCACTGTTCTTCATGGCAACACTCTTACTACAACTACCACTATTAATTCCATCTGCTAACTCACCGCCAGGTGGGTGGAGTCATGTGTCTGAGTAAAATGCTTTTATAAATGTGGGGATGCGTGATGAAAACCTATCCATCCTGATGTAAAGCTGCACGGTTTTAATCAAACAGGAAAGTTCAATGGCTCAGACACTGTTTGATCAAAGAGGGAAGGACTGAGACGGATTTAGGAAAAATAATGCAGCACTAAAACATTTACACAGAAATGTCAAAATGTTCACAGCACCACACAGACTGGCTCAGATAATCTGTTTAGACAGTTTATCAGGAAAAAAGCTGATTTGGGGTTAGATGCACATTAAGCACTAAGAACTGAAAGAGGCCATGTGGGATTGCAGAACAACTGTGAAATAGTGATATGATACTGATCTGAGACAGGAACAGCTGTTAAGTTCACATGTGCACAAAACGATACTTCACTGTCTATCTGACATGATTAATGTAATGAACAAAGGAAAATCTTGAGGATTGTGCACAATATGTTTTCTTGTATTTAAAGTAATAAATTTATTTTTATTGAAGCCACATCCACAAATCCTGAGCAGGGCGCTTAGGTAAATATTGCAGGTTATAAGCCACCAGGAGGTTTCACTGCAGAAGTCAAAAGTTCTTAATAAAATTCCTGCTTACCAGGATGTGATCAGTTTCTACCTTTGAAGCCTGCTGTGATCTAGGAGCATACCTGTCTTACTTTACCAGCAGTGGTAATGTTTCTATATAAAATCTTGTTCCTGATTAATTTAAGTAAAATCAAAGCTTGCTCAACAAGCAAAAGACAGGACAAAACATGAGGCTCAAAGCTTCTACCAGATGATTTATTTCTCCATTCCACCCTGCACTGATGCAGTAATTCATGAACAAGTTTTACAGAAGCTGGACATTTCTGTTTAAAGATTCCTTTTTATGGATTTTATGTAATATGCTAATGTTTTGAGACAAATAATTCTGGCTGTAAGCCATAACTATCAAAATGACAAGAAATAAAGGCTTGTCAAATTTCTACTCAATGTGTACTGAATCCATAAAATGTGAGTTCAGATATGAGTGACAATATTAATTTGAAATATTGAACTTCTTCGGGACAGTTTTTGCAGCTGCAGCTAATTGTATTTAAAACAGATGTTCTTGAAAATATAATGTGATTATTAACAATAGCTAGATTGCTCCACAAAGATTCAAAAACTTTAATTTGTGTGGAGTAACATGTTTCCAAGGCACACGCAGGAAAATGTTAAAAGGATCCAGGATTAGTTGAACATGTAGGCCTAAATATGTTGCAATTTTTCTATTACATAAAAAAATTGCTGTTTTTGATACACCAAAACTCATAGTTACTTCAAAAATGTAAAGATTTTTGAAGTAACTATTTTTAGAGGTCGCCATTTTTTTAACCGATGGGTTGATGAAATCTTTAAGTCCATTCTGTACTGGAATTTACGGAGTAACCACAGAAAGGCTAACTTTACCCGAGTAGTTGCTTATCGTATTACGTTTGACTCGTGTCATTTTAGATGATGCCACACTGTGTCACTATTTCTAATTTTCAGAAATAAAAATAAAAATTGAGGCGAATCTGGAGAATTTCCCACATGAAAGAAAGGAGAGTGGAGTGAGGAGACGGAGTGGAACACAACAAAGGACCTAGACCCTGGACCCTGGATGTTTCTCCACAACACTTTGAGTCATTTATACCAGCAGAACTAACGATAGCTTTTATATCAAAAATAAATATTCAAAAATAAGGTCTATTTTTATAACTAATTGTGGATTCCTTTGACAGTTATTCATTCTCTTTTTTATCTTTTCTACAATCTGTGTGTTGGCAGAGGCTTATGAAATGTGGCACACATGAGTCTCAGTCCATGTTGCTCATTTAGGTAAAATGGAGCATTTTGTGAAACACGTTTTGTTTGAGCATACACCTCTGACATATTTATTCTTAGCAACTTGAATGATTAATCAGTTTTTAAGGTAATAAACTGCAGGTCATACGCAGCTTGGCTCTTTAACAAAGTATTTAAGTGTGCCCTATAATCAACCCTAAAATCAGACTTTTTGTCAAAACAAACACCAAATACAAGGTGAAAGCACCACCAAACCTTCTGTCCGTTATCACAATGCACTCCTGAGCACATCTGTGTCATCATTGCTAAAATTTCGTCTTTGTTCATTTATTACATATTAAAGTGGATGAATCACTTTTACCTTATTAAATGACAGCCTTCTTATCGAAAAAAAATGCCAGATACACTTCTGTTGCCTAGTTTGAACCTGACAGGAAGTCATCCATTTTGGATTGTAGTCTCAAAGTTCAGATGTAAACTCAAGGAAGTGGTAAGACTTGAAAAAGCCAGAGCTGCTCTAGGCCTGCAGCTTTAAATTTACTGCTATAAATCCTATTAACATACGTCTTGTACTGGCTTTAAAAGTAGCAATCTTTGATTCCATTTGGTTTATTGTTTTGATTTGTCAGTATGAATTGGTTCTGCCAGTTCTCAAAATCCTTAAAACACAGGTGCAATCTGCACAGTTTTCTTGAAATCTCATCATGGATGTGAAATATTTAGTTTTATCTCTGAAGTAACTGTAGTGAAATATTGTTTTGTTTGAAATGTATTAAATGTAAGTATTACATTCTCTAGTCCAGAGTTTTGTTTTGCTCATAAAAATATAACATAAAGCAGTTCAGGTGTCATATTAGGTTTAGAAGCTTCTCGTTATTTTTCATTATGCCTAGCAACAATGCTGTATGTATGCAGTGCATGCATTTCCACCAGAAGAGCGTAGTGCTGGATAATGACCCTTTAATGCCCTGACAGCGCTATAGTCTTTTATGGCATGTTGCTGAGTGTGGACTTTACACAATAGAAGCCCAACATACATTTTTATTTTCAGCAAGTATAAAAGTAACAGTAGCCAGTGCCAGGACCACACATCAGCCACAGTTCAGTCCTATAGGAACCAACTGAAGTCTAGGACCATGGGCAAGGTAGGTTGATCATGAAGATGATCAACATGTTCAATGAAATGTAATAATGCCAAATTTATATTTGTATTTTTAAAAAGAAAATGATTTCAGTTGATGATTTTGTCTTCTCAGATCATCTTTTACGAGGACAGGAACTTCCAGGGTCGCTTCTATGAGACCAGCAGCGACTGTGCAGAGCTCACCTCCTTTCTGACCAGGTGTCACTCCTGCAGGGTGGAGAGCGGCTGCTTCATGGTCTACGACCGCCCCAACTACATGGGGAACCAGTACTTCATGAGGAGGGGCGAGTATGCTGACTACATGAGCATGATGGGAATGTCTGACTGCATCAGGTCCTGCCGTATGATCCCCATGGTAATGCATCTCATTTCTACAAAATGTTTTATTTTTACTGGCAAGGCGTGATGTAATCTGGGTTTCTCAAATCTTTTTACAGTACAGGGGATCCTACAGGATGAGGATCTATGAGAGGGAGAACTTCGGTGGTCAGATGCATGAATGCATGGACGACTGTGACTCCTTCATGGATCGCTACCGCATGTCCAACTGCATGTCCTGCCATGTGATGGATGGCCACTGGCTGATGTACGAACAGGCCCATTACAAAGGCAGGATGATGTACCTGAGGCCTGGAGAGTACAGGAGCTTCAGGGAGATGGGATATGGAGGAACCAGATTCATGAGCATGAGGAGGATCATAGATTCCTACCACTAAATACCAATAAAGTTATCAATTCTCTTTTCTATATTTTCTACAATGCTTTTTTTTGTTTTTACTTCTGGAAAAGTTTCAAGGAGGGTACAATAAATCCCTCTTTGCAACCTCAAGCCTCCTTCCCTGCATGTCTAAAGTATTTCCTTGCTACCACATAACTGATATAAATAACATATTGATTACCAGGCTTTAGCAGAACTGGATGGAATGCAGAGGAGGTCATGCAGTCTTTAGAATCTGCTGGAGAACAGAGACACATTTAAAACACATAGGACAGTGGGAGCTCAGGACCAACCACCACATTCAATTAACAACCCAACTCTGTCTCTTAACGGTTGTCAGAACCTTGAATAAAGATGATTATTCTGATCAAATAAATGCGAATCTTCAAACTGTCTGCAAATCAAATGACAGAATACATTCTTAATGAAAAATCTTTTCTGCTCACTCCCTTTCAGACAAAGATTAAAGAGTGAATCCCTAATGTTACTGTCTATCCATTACGTACATGTCATCACCAGGTACAAAACTACATTAATTCCCTAATACTGATGTGTTTCCTTATATTTATTTTCTGTTTTACGAATTAAAAACAGCGATCTGACATTTTCTTACAAATAAAAGATCAAGTGCTGTCAAATTTAACCTTCAAATTACCTGCTAATTCTAGTCATTCAATATTGTATTTACATTATGTTTAAGATACATTGTTGCAATAAGACTTTGAAAAACACTTCAACATTGATCAAATCTGAGTTGATATGTTTGGAAAAGGAATACCAAACTGGAAATTATTCAGCCATCCAAACCAGAGTGGAAGTAGAGCCTGGAGACAAGGGATTAGAAATATATACTTATAGTTTTATCTAAATATTTTGAGCTTTGCTATGATAGTGGCAAAAATGACAATACAAAGTGTCTAAATTGTCAAAATCTCCTTAGTAATGAAGCCTAGGCGCAAATTCAAACTGGAAGACTCTTTAGCCACACCTGCAGCTCCCAATCGGCGCACGCCACGCATCACCCTTGACCAATCAACGCCGGACCAAGCCACGTCTCGTCCTATCATCGTTCAAGCCCCAGCTGAAAAGGATCTCCATCCAGGATCCCTCTGCTTTCGACCGAGCTCATCCCACCTCCGCCCCATCTCCACCTCCACTCTCCTAGCTCTTCAAGGATGCATCCTTCACCGATCTCCACCACCAGTGTCGGGTCCCGGGGATGATGTTCCTATCAACGGTGGGAACGCTCATCCGAGCTCATCACCATCACAGCTCGATGTCTTCAGCCGGGGCCCGAGCGCCAAAGACTTTAATTCATGCATGTCAATAAACTCTCCTAATCGCTTCTCTTTCTCCGTCTGAGTCTCTCCAGATTGAAATATATACATAAGCCCTTAAAAAATATTGCTCCATGTCATTGCAATATTGCAACGCCTGTTAAAATAAGAAGCACTATTAAAGCTAAACAACACGATAAGTGCAATCAATCCTATTGTGGTTTTTTACTGTAAAGTGACCTTGAGTGTCCAAAAGGTGCTTAAAATAAAATAAATTATTATTATTATTATTACCAAATGTATTAACTTTATCTGGGGCAACATTGGCTCAGGAGGAAGGGGTTCATTGTGTCACTCTTAGGTTGGTAGGTAGGTTCAACTTATGTTGTAGTTGTCTCTCTCTCTCTCTGTAGGTGACATTAGAAATCTCTAGATCATCAACATGAGAATATACAGAGTGAAATTAGTGACTCTAAAATGGTTCATATGTGTGTCGTTTCACCTGAACTGTTGTGAGGTACATTTGTATCTTTATGACTAGCAACTCACTTAGAGGTAAAGATAATGTACCCTCAGTTATAATTAAAACAATGTGGGCTCATGGGTTTAATCCAGGCTAACAGGATCAAGTTTTTAATCAAACAAACATATTAAAGGGATTTATGTCTAAGCTTTTAAAGAGTGGTTTGAAAACTACCAGTCTCAAAAATGTATGGCCTGTCCATTCCCATATTACCTCTGTTGGGTTGCTGGGCCTGGTGTCTGTCTGTGATGACAGGACAGTAATCATGAATGATCACACTCAGAGATCAAGAATAGAGAGAGCAACCTCTTTCATAAAGAGAACGTGTAAACTCCACACAGAAAGGCAAAGCCTGGGATTCTATCACAGTTGTTGTGTTCTCTGGTTGTTTTCTGACCCACATGCAGAATAAAGCTCAGGACGCAGACTAAAATACATAACAATTTACAATATTCACAAAGAAATGTGCATTGAGGGATGGGACATGTATGTTTGAGACTGTAAGTCAGTCATCAATCGCTGAATGTTTTTCTGAAACTTCTTATTTCCATAGCAACATGATGGTGGCGACATCCAATAACAGGGATCCTCTGAACTGTAAGATGATTCACGCTCAGCTAAAACACAGTCATATTTAAGGGTCACAGCAGTAGGACTATCACCCCAACTGCTGTAATGTGTATCTCTGATTAATTTAATGTTTTGTTTAATTTTGCAAACAAAGTTTGAAAAAACTAGAGTCAACCTTATTTAGTTTTTATAAACTTTTGATTGCTAGTACTAGAAATTCAGAAAGTGACTAGGTGTAGATTACAGGGACCTCAATTAACCTGATCTTTTTATGATCTTATATTATCAAAATATTAAAATCTTAGTGGAACTTTATGTGAAAATTGTTTGCACCCAGAAGCAGGTTGGTTGTTCAGGATTTTTTCTTCTTTTTTGCTACATATTCATAGCATAGCCTATTATCCACATGGTAGGGTGGTAGTCAGCTGTTTTACTGCATCAAGGTCAACCAGTCCATTACTAACATGCTGAATACATCAACACCACGTACAGATATAACCAATTTGACTTTTTATTCATCCTCTATTGTTCCTCAAAGATGTGGAAAAACTGTAACAGTTTAAAAGTCAAGTCTATTAGTCATATCAGATTATCTTGATGCATGTGAGCTATGCATCAACATGTAGTGCTTTTGTACAACACCTAATATCAAAATGCATTTAGTGTACAAACAACAACAGATGAAACATGTCTTTCTCTATTTACTGTCACAAATATTAATACAAAAGCAATTTCTATTTTTCTTTGCTATTAGGAGTAACATCAACATCATTCATGAGGTCGTCAACTACATACAAACACAATTTTCATTAAAAAATTGCTTTCAAAACAAATTGCTAAACAACGTTCATGGTCCCACTGCTATATGTGTAAGCAACTCAAAATGCTCTAGGCTTCAATAGTATTTTGCCAGGTCAGGAATTTGAACAATAGAGGGGTACACTGTCTTTGTCCACTGTCAGGTATAAATGTAAGATACTCAGCCAGGCAGGGTATCAGTTCATCTACAGTACTCTGAGTGACCTGACAAGCCACCACCACCACCATGGGCAAGGTAAACATTTTTACATCAATGGTAGATTACCTACAAGACTCATCTGGTAAGGCTTAATCGCTGTGATATCTAAAAAAATCCTTTTTGCTCACAGATCATCTTCTACGAGGACAGAAACTTCCAGGGTCGCCACTATGAGTGCATGAGCGACTGTGCTGACATGTCCTCCTACCTGAGCAGGTGTCACTCCTGCAGGGTGGAGAGCGGCTGCTTCATGGTCTACGATCGCCCCAACTACATGGGAAACCAGTACTTCATGAGGAGGGGCGAGTACGCTGACTACATGAGCATGATGGGCTGGAGTGGTGGAATCAGGTCTTGCCGGATGATCCCTTCGGTATGTATTAAACAATAAGTTATTAATTTCTAAGACAGGGGCAACTAGAAACTGGATTCTCTTTATGTTTATTTGCTCCAAACAGTACAGGGGATCCTACAGGATGAGGATCTATGAGAGAGAGAACTTCGGTGGTCAGATGTATGAGATGATGGACGACTGTGACTCCATCATGGACCGCTACCGCATGTCTGACTGCATGTCCTGCCATGTGATGGATGGTCACTGGCTGATGTATGAGCACCCCCACTACAGAGGCAGGATGATGTACATGAGGCCTGGAGAGTACAGGAGCTTCAGGGAGATGGGATATGGAGGCATGAGGTTCATGAGCATGAGGAGGATCATGGACATGTGCTAACTGTACAATTTTAACGTCATAAAATAAATAAAATGGTACACATTTATTGATCTGCCTAAGATGTTTTAATTATTGTTAGTGATAGTTGTGGTATAATTATTTTCATCATAACTGGGCTTAATTTTGCTGTGATAAAAGAAAAATTATCTTAATTTAAGCTTTAGATTACAAATCTATGTGAAATTTGAACTTCAATTTAAAAATTGTTGTATTTACAAAAATGTTTCTTAATTAGAGAAGTTTCATTTTAATATTTATCACCTAAAGGTAAAGGTAATTATATATATATAGAATATTTTCACCAACAAGGTAATTAAAATTGCTTTACGGGTTTTAAAAAGAAATACAAATAAAATAACAAACCAATAGAAAGAGCAAAAGAAGAAAAAGCTAATAATGTTGATCCAAAGTAAATAAACTAGATACTAGATAAGTAAAAATAAGTATCCTCTGGTCTAATATCTTCTCAGCATTGGGGAAAAAGTTGTCTTCCAATATTGCCCTGTGTTCAGTTCCATCCATTTTCCCCATCAACTCTGCTGAAGAAAAGCACACCTACAGCATGATGCTGCCACCACCATATATGACAGCATGGATGGTGGGTTCAGAGTGATGTGCAGTGCTAGGGTTTTACATTTCGGCTAAAATTGTAGCTTCTTCCACATGTTTGCTGTGTCACCAACATGAGTTCTGTCAAAAACTACTGACGGTTTCCTTTTAATAATGGCTTTCTTCTAGCCACTGGTCCATAAAGACCACATCTTTGCAGTGAAGGCTAATAGTTGTCCTGTGGGCATATTCTCCCACCTGAGCTGTGGATCTCTGCATTTGGTCCTGAGTCACCAGGAGCCTTTTGGTTGAATCTCTAATCAGCGCTCTCCTTTCTCAGCCTATAAGGATGGCCTCATATTGGTAGCCTTACAGTTGTGTCATACTCTTTTCATCTCCGGATGAAGGTATGAACAATGAGATGTTCAAATCTTGGAAAGATTTTTGATTGCTTAAGACTGCTTTAAACGTCTCCACTGTTTTCTCCTTGACCTGACTGCTTTGATCTTTGGACTTCATGATGCTGTTTTGTCCTCAATATCTTAACAAACCTCTAAGCCATCAAAGAGCAGCTGGATTTGTACCAAGATTAGTTTATACAGGTGTACTCTGTTTAGTAATTAGCAATCATCAGGCAACTTCTGACACAACTGGCTGCACTCAGAGGAAAGAGCTGAATACTTTTGCACAGTTTTCAGTTTTTAATTTTTAAATATTATTTTAAATCATGTAAAATTTTCTTTCTACTTCATAATTGTATACCACTTTTTTGTTGATTTTGTTAATGTTAAATTCCAATGAAATATATTTATGTTTGTGGTTGTAATGTGAAAAATGTGGAAGAGTTCAAGGGGTGTGAATATTTTGCAAGCCAAGTTAGTTATGGGAACATGGCCGATTTCATTTATATTTCAATGATACATTCCAGTTTTGTTATTGAGAATGATTGATCTTTCTCAGAAGACTGAGGTAGTCATGCAGTTCCACAGGATTTCTTTACCCTCTATGCTCATGTTGGAGTAAAATAATTTGACAGCTGAATTCCTTACTCTACTACTGGCAATACATTGCTATCCTTCCATTTTCTGACACGGTTATTCCTATTGGGACTACCAGGCGTGCTGATGCCTATCTCCATCAGTGAACTGGTGAGGCAGGGCAACACATAGACAAACAGGAAAAATAATCATACATGCACTCACACCTAAGGAGAACGTAGAGATCAATCAACCTGACAGTCATGTTTTTGGACTGTGGGAGGAAGCCGGAGTACGTGGAGAGAACCCATGCATGCAGAGGTTGGTTCTGTGCAAACTCCAGGCAAAAATTGAATCCATGACTTTGTTGCTGCAAGGCAATAGTGCTACCCACTGCGCCATTGTGCAGTCCTCACTTTGCTAGCCATCAATCCCAATAAATTTTCGGTACTATAATGACAAGCATTCCAGAACAATATAAAGACTGGATGATAGTTATTACGTTGAATCATCTTAAAATCTTATGCAAACTGTCCGGTCCTGTGATATCCAAACTATCTATTCATTTTCTGTTTTCTAGTGGTAATGTAGTTTAAATGATCAGAATAGGTAAAATGGCAAAAGGAAGAGTTAAAAAATAAATGCATTTAAACTAAATAAGACTGGTCAAAATGATAACACTACAACCTTAAAACATTCAAATATGTGCCACAGTCTGACTTTGATTATAATTTTCGGTCAGACTTTCAAGGTACTAATGCCCCAGTGGCAAAGTTGAAATGCATTTCTGTCTTTGAACACAGTAAGAAAAATCAGTAAAAGTTCTCCTTCATCATTACCATGGTTGATTGCAGTAAGAATGTAATTAGAAATTATTGGGAACTAAAGTCAAGAGGTAGACTCAACAGATTTATAACCATGGTGAGCCAGGATTCAAATAGCCATATAGCTTCTGCAAGGTATTGCACTCAGAAGAGGTAAAAAAAACTCCACAGGTTACTTCTCCAACCTTCCCACAAAGACAGTCCTTAGGACTTTATAGGGAGAATCAACGTTAAGACACTGAAAGGTTCAAATTAATCTGGATGTTCCTGATGTCTTCCAGTCTTCAGCACATGCCCACTGGACAGCTGGATACAACTGGCTTGATTTGAGAAACAAAATCTGGGATGGCCACAAAGGTGGAACGGAAATTTTAGTAGGGCAAAGGAATGACTGATAGAATCTATTTCTAACAAAGTAAGACTTTTTACTTTGATAGAAAGTAAGACATTGTAAGACATTGTTGCAATTATGCAACTAAAATTAAATTTAGCTGATATCTGCTTATTTTGATCATGAGAATGGGTTTTGGCCCGATGTTCTGTATGAACTTTGATACTGGGGTGATGTGCTCTTTCTGGTTTTAGCAAGAACACTAGCAGCTGCGCTCTGAATCAGAGCTGTCCGACATTTTATACAGATATGCAAGACACTTGCCATTATGCAACAAAAGTTAAATGCATGGATGTATTTTTCAGAATCATCCATACATCCATTTTCTTACACCCTTGTCCCGAAAAGGGCACCAGGGCACCAGCACCCCGTCAGGAGGGGTGCTGGTGCCTATTTCCAGCGAACGTTTCGGGTGAGAGGCGGGGTCACTCTGGAGAGGTCGCCAGTCTGTCACAAGGCTTTATAAGAATCATTTGAGGACATATTCTTTGGATGTTCATCATCTTTGTAAGAGAGACCCAATCGCTAAGCATGTTTGGTCCCTTCAGGTTGAAAGATCAGACAGCCCAACTGGAGTTGTAAAAACCACATTGAATCATCTAGTGGTGTCCATCACCCCTGCAGTGGTTGACACAGACAGTAAGCAGGTTTGGTCCCTTCCAGTCAACAGGCCAGCCAGGATAGTAAAAACGACCCTTGTTCCCTCATTCTACACCTTTAAATGGCATAAAATTCTGAGTTTGTGGTTTTCCAGACAGGTCTAACTACTGTCCAATTCTCATTTTCCCAGGGCACCATTCCTGCCGGGAAATAAACCAGAGCACAGGACACAAGACTTACAAGAATAACACGTAACGTGAAAAGGCCAGGCCCAGCTTTCTACAGAGCAAAATTACTGCTGGAATTTAAATCAGAACACAAAACAAAATCAGACATGATACTACCAACTACTGATTTACAAAAAGACGACGAGTCTATTTTTTAAGAGAAAACTATATGAAATTTTATCAAATATATATATATATATTACATCTTACAATTTTTGTAAGATGTCAAGATGACAACCAGGCTTGGCCACCAGAGATTTAAACAAAATAATCAA
The DNA here is from genome assembly GCA_922788865.1 of Poeciliopsis turneri. NCBI lineage: Eukaryota > Metazoa > Chordata > Actinopteri > Cyprinodontiformes > Poeciliidae > Poeciliopsis > Poeciliopsis turneri. The sequence continues at coordinate 839,995 of CAKLNU010000337.1, forward strand.
GACTTACATATAGAAATATGTATGTGAGTACTATGGAGTCACAACAATACACAGGCCAGCAAATTTCAGCTTCCGATTGAAGTTTTCCAAGAATACAAACTGCCAAAAAAAAACTATTCCTTTGAGTTCATTTATTTAGTGCCAATTCACAACAAATATTATCTCAAGGCACTTTACGAAAAAAAATACATTTAAATATCAATTCAATCACACATATATTTCAATTGATCCTAGTTCTCAAACACTACATTATGCTCAATGTTATTAGAAGTTTTTAATGAAAACAAACAAATTACATCAAGTCATGGCCTTGCAGCACTCCTCCTGCATGAGAACATAGCAACAATTACTTGCATTGTGTTGTTGATATAAAAATATTTCTATTCCTTTTGTGTTCCATCTATGACAGAAAATTCAAATCAGAATCATCAAAACAAAATATGCCACCATTAAACACAAGAAAAAATTTTAGATTCACCTTTAACTTTATAAACTAATAAAGGTCAGATAACCCCTATGGGAACATTATGTGCCATAAGGCTGGAACATGCAATTTTTAACAGTCACATGGCTTAGTCTATTCACATGTTACCTTCACGGTCAAAATGCTGGATGTACATACATGACAGGAAGGCTTTTCCAAAGAGAAAAAGGTTGCTGAGTTGAGAGTTTTACAAAAGGGGGTCCAGTAGTTTGCTCAGGTATAAAAGGAAAGCGTTAGACCAGGTAGGAATGCAGTACAGGAGCAACAGCAACCACTCATCAGCAGCCAACATGAGCAACATGAACATGAGGGGCAAGGTACAAAATCTTTAATTAATTAATAAATGCAGTTTTCATTTGTCAGTTTTACGCTTTTTGATTTCAAAATACAATTTTCTCTTACCCAGATCATCTTCTACGAGGACAGAAACTTCCAGGGTCGCCACTATGAGTGCATGAGCGACTGTGCTGACATGTCCTCCTACATGAGCAGGTGTCACTCCTGCAGGGTGGAGAGCGGCTGCTTCATGGTCTATGATCGCCCCAACTACATGGGAAACCAGTACTTCTTCAGGAGAGGAGAGTACGGTGACTACATGAGCATGATGGGCTGGAATGATTGCATCAGGTCCTGCCGTATGATCCCCATGGTAGGAAATCTCATCTCTACATAGAATATACTTTTTCTAGCTACAAACCCAATCTGATGTTTGTTTGAAAATGTTTTACAGTACAGAGGATCCTACAGAATGAGGATCTACGAGAGGGAGCACTTTGGTGGTCAGATGCATGAGTGTATGGATGACTGTGACTCCTTCATGGACCGCTACCGCATGTCTGACTGCATGTCCTGCCATGTGATGGATGGTCACTGGCTGATGTACGAGCACCCCCACTACAGAGGCAGGATGATGTACATGAGGCCTGGAGAGTACAGGAGCTTCAGGGATATGGGATATGGAGGCATGAGGTTCATGAGCATGAGGAGGATCATGGATTCCTGGTACTAAATGTGTATTCTTGAATACCAATTAAATTTTTCCAAACTACTGGTATCTTTGCTGTGGTTATTTATCAAGTGAAGGGTTATCATAGAAACAGTATCCCAAAATACGACGTTTATATTCTCAGTGATTAACCACACTTTTTAGGACGTTATCTGACTGCACCTAGAACAAGACATTAGAATTTTGACATCTGAATTACAAAGGAAAGACTACAAACTAAGTTGGACATGAAGTCAGTGAATTTGTCTTAAAAAGAAGGATATGCTCTTATCAAAGACACATGGAAGAATAAAGTTGTTCTGTTGCAGTTACGTTGCATATCAGGTGACAAGTAAGAGTTACAAAGCAATTTTGTAAGATGTCAAGATGACAAAATCCAGAGTGACAGTCATTATCCAAACAAGAACATTCATAGAGCCAGCATGTAAAACAGAAAATGAAGGACTCCACCAGAGTTCACCATGGCAGAACAAAAGGAAAAGACTAATTGTCAGTTATCACAAGTGCTTGATGAGAGCATTTAGGGTTAGGTAGGAAACACTTTTTATTGTAGGCCATGGTGGATAGCTTTTCTCTAAATAAATGTAAAAAATTCAGAAAGGCACTTTGTACTTACTCGGGTTATTATTTTTTTTTATTTAAAATGAATCTTATGTGCGACAGACTGGCGACCTGTCCAGGGTGTACCCCGCCTCTCGCCCGGAACGCAGCTGGAGATTGGCACCAGCAACTCCCGACCCCGTTAGGGAGAAGGGTGACGGAAAATGGATGGATGGATGGATGAATCTTATGAACGGAAAAAATTAGGTGTAACAAAAAGTAGAAATCTGAAAGAGAACAAATACTTTCTCACAGCACAATATTTACATTTTTAGGACTTTTCCATATTTTGTCACATTACAGCTAAAAACAAAAGCATTTGTCAGACAAACACAAAGTGCTGTGAAGTCAAAGGAAAAATTCACATACTGTATCTTTCAAAATCCATGCCAATTGAAGAAAAATAAGTCAAGCTCAATCAGAATGGATTGGATTGAGCTATGTCAGTGAAAATTCAATTTCAAGTAGGAGAATGAAGAAGACAAACCTGCCAAACCGCATCTGTAAATGAATGCATTTCCTTGCTGTTATTACTGTGTTTACACAATCTCCATCCAAGCCAACTGCCTACCAATGGAGCATAGTTTACCTATAGTGTCCATCCATGTCAGATACCTGTAAAAAATATTTATGTTACTACAGTATGAATGAAGTAAATTAAGCCTTGACATAATTAATAATAATGGGCACGTCAAGAACATCACTGACTGCATTTGGATAAAATAACAACAATAATTATGATTATAGCCAAAACATGCAATACAGTTATATCCTCAAGAAGTCAGCTAAAATCTAGCACACAGAGCTAACATAAGCAGAAGACTCAATTCCATTATCAAACCAATGATCAGGTCCTCATCATCAACACACACAATTCATGTCTAAAATAAGCTTTTGTCATTTTATTAACAGCTTTGTGCTTTGCTGTGTACTTAGTTTCCATAAAGAGAAGGAACTCACCCCTCAGTCAGACAAACTCTTTTGGGAAACTCCTCTTAATAATACTGGATGTTGCTGAAGCACTCATCCATAAATGGTCTGTGCAAACAGACTTTCCCCCACTTTGGTGGGAACATTCCAGAGAAAAATAAAGTTTAACCAGACACTTCGCAGGGGCTTCAATGTCGGAGGTTGATGTAAGGAATTGTGTGCATCAATACAGGATAGAATCCAACACTTTGATTTGCCTCCTTGCCACTTCGGCATAACTGAACTTGTTCTACAAAATTGCTGCAAGGTTAAAAATGGCGGATTAGCAGGAAGTCAAGACAATATTTAGCAGTTCCATAGCAAATGCACTGACGTCAAAGACAAGAAAACATTATAGAGAAAAATGAACAGACTGAAAAATGTAACCCAAAATGTATATAAAACACCGGGGGCAATAAATGTAATTTTTTTTCCACTTCTGGAAACTCAAAATACTCAAAAAAAATCTATTGAAGGGCTGAAAATAAAATGTTTGTATGGTATGCCCCCCTTAAAACTGAAGCAAGCAATGAGAAAAAAATCTATGATGAAATCATTAAAAAAGACATCAACAATCCTTGAGACTTTGCCACAGTTGACAATCCGCCCTGTGACTGTAGCATCTGAACTCCACAAAAGCACAGCCTGTAATGAATTTGCAAATTTCACTACAAAGAACGTTATAAAAGTAGTGTTGATGCTGATCAACAACAAGAAATTCAGTACTATGAATTCTATGTCCAATCAAAACAAATGGACACAAAATGACAATATTATACTAACTACGCCATAAAAACCTAAAAAAATATAGAAATCAGTTAAACTCTTCTTTCTCCTGTCTTGATACAACAAAACTGAAGTTATTTGAACATCCATCCATCCATCCATTTTCCGTCACCCTTCTCCCTAACGGGGTCGGGAGTTGCTGGTGCCTATCTCCAGCTGCGTTCCGGGCGAGAGGCGGGGTTCACCCTGGACAGGTCGCCAGTCTGTCGCAGGTTATTTGAACATGTTTGTTTGATTTAACAGGGAATGATCAATTGTCAATACAAAGCTCCAGCTACTATGGCTATCTGGAGCCTAACCCAAAAAATGGATTGAGTAATGGACTCATACCTGACCCTTCAGAGAGACATACAGACTATACATATATATATCACTGAAGTCCTACTTTTAATCTATGCTACAAACACTCCTAGACAATACTACCATCATATGGCAATGGAACAATTTCATTGTTAAAAACCAATGAAATTAAATTATCTAAATTCAAGATACTGACTTGAACTTGAAAGTTTGTACAATGAGATGAAAATAATATCATAGCTTTTTTTTTCAAATTACCCAAGACAATAAGACAAGTAAACATGTGCCTCCAGAGCATATTACACCAAACATGGTATGGTGTAATACAAACCTAAAAATATGTGAAATTTAAAAAAATGTCTACCTACAAAAACACTGAAAATAAAAGGCATTAAAAACTATTCTTTACAGTCACATGGCTAAGCACTGTTTAAAGTGCTATGTATATGACTGACAAGTTTTTCTAAAGCCTAATGACAAAAAACCAGGCATGTAACCTCGGCATACTGTGCAGCTCTATGGTAAGTTACTGAGTTGGCATTTCCATAAAAGGGGGCCACTTACTCTTTACATTTGCTCAGATATAAAAGCAAAGAGTTTAACAGGTAGAAAGTCAGTTCAGGAGCAAGAGCAACCACTCATCTGCAGCCAACATGAGCAACACTGACATGAACATGAGGGGGAAGGTGCACAGTCCTTTCTTAAAATTCAAATAATTATTTTACTTCTGGTCACTCAGGTCATTTTTCCATAGATTTATTTTTCTCATACTGATTCTTTAACTAGTATTGAGTTTATAGTGCTGATGTTATTTCACCCTTTTTCAGATCATCTTCTATGAGGATAGGAACTTTATGGGTCGCCACTATGAGTGCATGAGCGACTGTGCTGACATGCAATCCTACCTGAGCAGGTGTCACTCCTGCAAGGTGGAGAGCGGCTGCTTCATGGTCTATGATCGCCCCAACTACATGGGAAACCAGTACTTCTTCAGGAGAGGAGAGTACGGTGACTACATGAGCATGATGGGCTGGAGGGACTGCATCAGGTCCTGCCGAATGATCCCCATGGTAAGTTAGAATTTAAAGCTAATCTCAACAATGAACATAGGGACATCAGTTATTAAAATTTGTATTCCAATCCTTCTACAGTACAGGGGAAACTACAGAATGAGGATCTATGAGAGAGAGAACTTCGGTGGTCAGATGCATGAGTGCATGGATGACTGTGACTCCTTCATGGACCGCTACCGCATGTCTGACTGCATGTCCTGTCATGTGATGGATGGTCACTGGCTGATGTACGAGCACCCCCACTACAGAGGCAGGATGATGTACATGAGGCCTGGAGAGTACAGGAGCTTCAGGGAGATGGGATACGGAGGCATGAGGTTCATGAGCATGAGGAGGATCATGGATTCCTGGTATTAAATGTTTATTGCTCAGTGCCACTAAATAAAACCATTCTGATGAACTAAAAATGTCGTCAGTATTGTTGATGTGAACATAGTATCAAAAGCAGTATCACACAGTTTACTTCTGTTACTGCCTTCGTTTAAGTATTTTTTAACATATAATTATTCTTTTGCTTTTGCTTCTATTTAATTTTGAGATTTACAAAATCTCTTAAAGGAGAACAGAATACATCCAACACACAACTTGCTTCCTAATTGGCTTTCGGTTTGTAAGATCTTCCAAAATATTTACAATTCAAGTGTCTACAAACAGCTGTAAAAGCTTTGTCCAAAACAATGTACATAGCATACCGGCATGTATAACTGTTGTGATTACACAAAGGAATCTGCATACCTTCAAACTGTTCATATAACAGTGGTAGGTGCATACAGTGTGTTTTGAAATGTGATAAAGGGATTATTGTCTGTCACTACGTATTGTCTATTCAAATTTCCTCATTGTGTTGACTTACATAAGTCTTCTAGGGGATTTTGTCACATGGAAATGTGCCACATAACCCTTTGGACTCTATAGGCCTCCATACCATGATGCTGAGTCAGGGATTTATGCAATGAGAGCCATAGATTCTTTGAGTTAGATCAGGTATAAAAGTAGCAGTTAAAACAGTGCAGCTGCTAGTGTAGCTCAACTCCATTCTCACAAGAATCAACATTCCCACCACAATTATGGGGAAGGTAAGAACACTTGCCCTTTTTTTCTGCTTTGCACCATTTATGAAATTTTCCATATCTTATTTAAAATTGATAATATCAATTCACTTCTTCCTAGATCATTTTTTATGAGGACAGAAACTTCCAAGGTCGCTCATATGAGTGCATGAGCGACTGTGCCGATATGTCCTCCTTCCTGAGCAGGTGTCACTCCTGCAGAGTGGAGAGTGGCTGCTTTATTGGGTATGATCGTCCCAAATACATGGGAAACCAATATATTTTCAGAAGGGGCGAGTACGCTGACTTCATGAGCATGATGGGCATGAGAGTCTGCATCAGGTCTTGCCGTATGATCCCCATTAGTACACTTCTGAGGATTTCTAAGGTGACTGTTGAGAGATTAAAAATGAAATCTACATGTGATGTATTGTGTTTTTTACAGTACAGGGGATCCTACAAGATGAGGATCTATGAGAGGGAGAACTTTGGTGGCCAGATGTATGAGATGATGGACGACTGATGGACCGCTACTGCATGTCTGACTGCATGTCCTGCCATGTGATGGATGGTCACTGGCTGATGTACGAGGACCCCCACTACAGAGGCAGGATGATGTACATGTGGCCTGGACAGTACAGGAGCTTCATGGAGATGGGATATGGAGGCATGAGGTTCATGAGCATGAGGCATATGGTGGACATGTAAAAACAAGTGTTTGTTATAAACACACAATAAGTAAATTAAAATTTCACAATGTTCGGTCTTGTTGAGTCAAATTATCTTCTTTTGGGTGATATGATTTGTGTAATATTTCTAGTTACTTGTACTTTGTTACGTTTATGAAACATCAGGAAATTTGGAAAATGCACAAAATGAACTTCTTTTAAAACTGACGCAGTTTGAAAATGTAGTCTTTACATTTTAAACTCTACAGTGTTCTAAAAAAGTTTTATACCTGGCATAAATCTAAGGACAAAAACAGGCAAGGACAAGTCCGTTTAAATGCAAACAGAGCCACTCTGTCTCACTCTTGGTTTATTACAGTCACTCTGTCTCACTCTTGGTTTATTAGATTTAATTTTCATACAAAAAAATGAAATATAAATATATATTGTGCCCATTGATCAGCTCTCGTCTTGGTACTATATTTCATTAAAAGTTGATAAGAAAACAGTTTAATCAGGATGTTCCACTGTGTTCCATCTTTTGCTGGAATTCCAGCTGCATGTTAGGGTTTGTCTCTACCAGATTTGCACGTCGAGTGACTGAAATCTTTGCCCATTCTTCTTTGAAAAACACCTCAAGCTCAGTCATATTCAGCTCCTCTGACTGAAGAGTGTTTGTGAACAGTACTTTTGATATCTTCCCACAGGTTCTTAAATGGGTTTAGGTCTGGACTTTGACTGGACCATTCCAGTGCATCCCCAGATATTATGCTTAGGGTAGTTGAACCTCCACACCACTCTAAAATCTACCAGCAACCTATTGACAGTGGGCATGGTGTGTTCAGAGTGATTTGCAGCGTTAGTACTCTGCCACACACACAGCTTTTGTATTTTGGCCAAAATGTTACTTTTTTGTCTGGTCTGTCCAAAGCTCCTTCTTCCACACATTGCTGTGTCACCAACATAAGTTCTGTCAAACTTGTAACAGGACTCCTTGTGGTTTTCGTTTAGCAATGGCTTTTTTCTACTCTTCCATGAAGATCACCATTGTGCAGTTCATGACTAGTAGCTGTCCTGTGGGCATATTCTCCCACCTTCGCTGTGGTTCTTTGCATTTGGTCCAGAGTCACCATAGGACTCTTGCCTGCATCTCTAATCAGTGTTCTCCTTTCTCAGCCTATAAGTTTAGATATTGATAAAATATTTATAAGCTTAAAGTTGTGCCATTCTCTTTTTATCTCTGGATGGAGGGTTGAACAATAAGATGTTAAAAGCTTGAAAAATCTTTTTATTGTCCAAGCCTGCTTGAAACTTCTTCACAATACTGTTTTGTCCTCAAAATTCTCTTAACAAACCTCTAAGACCTCAAAGAGCAGCTGGATTTGTACTAAGATTAGATTCCACACAGGTGGACTCTATTTAGTCATTAGCAATCATCAGGCAACTTCTGAAGGCAACTAGTTGCACTCAGAGGAAAGGGGACTGAAAACTTTGCCACTGCACTTTTCAGTTTTTTTACTTAAAATGTTTTTTTTTTTGAATAACGTATAAACGCAAACATTAGTGGCACAGTTGGTAGCACTGTTGCCTGGAAGCAAGAAGGTCCTAGGTTAGAATCCCGGCCCGGGGTCTTTCTGCATGGAGTTTCCATGTTCTCTCTGGCTTCCTGCCACAGTCCAGAAACATGACTGTCAGGTTAATTGGTCTCTCTAAATTCTCTCTAGGTGTGAGTGCGTGGTTGTTTGTCTGAATTTCTGTTGCTCTGCGACAAACTGGCGATCTGGGCCAGTCTGTTGCCCGAAACATTCTCAAGAGATAGGCACCAGCACCCCTCCTGACCCCACTTGGGACAAGGGTGTTAGAAAATTGATGGATTATTCATACTTCACAGTTGTATACCACTTTTTTGCTAGACTTTTCACTGAAATACATATATGCATTTCAGTGATGTTATATAGTAGGAGTCAGGAAATCCTGTATTAAAAATGCATAAAAATATAATAAAATATAAAGAGAAAGCTGAAATAGCAGCAAAAATATGTAGAGAAATGTATATTTCAGGTGATCTTAGTGAAGAGTAAAGCTAAGAAAGAGAAACTACAAAAACTAAATTCAAAGAGTTACTATAGAATGTTGAAGAAACACCATTAAATGAAGGTTGTGTCTCACTCCTCTTTTGCTTTAGATTGCCTGAATGCCCTTCTAATCATAAGTATTGATCAGCTGCTCTTCCATGGACCTCCAGAGTGTCATACAACAGGACGGTAGAGGTCCTTGATGCTCAAAGCTATATAAGCATGACTTTTCCAAACCAAAACAATTTAAAGCTGTCCCAAACAGCATCAAACACAACTCCCTTTTCTCACCACAGTAATCAAGGATTCAGACCTATAGTCCAAGACTCTTTCTTTTGTTGGGAAACATCCAAAATCAGTGAAAACCTGCTGTTACAAGATTTACTGACCACATCCTATAAAAGGCAACCAGAATAAAATGTATTGAAAGACATGTTGGTCTCACCAAAAAATAATTAACTTTTTTTAGTGAGACTAAGTTAACATAAGTGGAGCTCCTTGGAGCGGCAAAGTGAAAAGGATGGAAAAAAGAGAGCAAGGAAAAGCCAAAACCTGGAGGTATATTTTGTTCCTCATCTTGAAGATGAACTGGATGCTTTTGTTGGCAGCGATTCAGACCTGCCAAAACTGCCAGCCCAGCAAAGGAGCTGGGCAGGTGACAACTCTGACATTATTCACAAAGTGTGAGTTAACTGTAGAATGCTTGTTAACTGAATCAGCCCAGCCACCTGGCTTACATCCCCTTTCCTCTCTGTCGATGGTACAGCGGTGATGTCAGGAACTGAAGACTGAGTTATAGTCGCTTTTAACAGTTCTGGTTGAGCGGTTTTGAGCCAAGACATTTTTCAACCAAGGGGTTTATAGTTAAGGTTGCACGTGGTGCTGCAACACGCTGTTCATGCAGCATGTGCCTCTGCATACCATTTTAACACACGCTGCTGTGTGCTCAGTTCAACAAGTCAACTATACACCCAGCTGCTGCAGTTGCTAGTTGCTCCAGGCTCCGAGTTGAACTTGATAAAGTGCCATAATGATAGACATGCCTATGTCTATGTCTTTACAACATAGACATAGGTTGTAAAGGCAACCTTTTTCATAACATAGGAAACCTATGTCTTTACAACATAGGAATGTAAACATAGGTCTATGTCTTTACAACATAGACCTATGTTGTAACGGTCTATGTTTACAACATAGACCTATGTTTACAACATAGACCTTTACAACATGAGCTTTATCATGTTGTAAAGGTAAAATTATCATGAGCTTTATTATTTGGGTATAAAGGGCGCGGTCATTAGCTTCTTCCGCTACTGACCCAGTGTATGAACTCACCTGTAATATCCAGCCTCCAATCTCACATAGGCTACAGAGATGGGAGGACTGGTTTGTCCAGTGCACAGTCATCAACACCGGAATCCCAAACAACAATCATCAAATAAGTCTCTTGAAAATAATTAATTTAGTTTTTTAAACTAATTGATTATGTTATACATTAGAAAAAAGTAAACAGCAAGGATATAGAAACCAGAAGAGCTCCCTGTTCAAGATTTATCAGACAAGGGCTGTTGTCAAGTGAAAAACAGGGGTGTCGTGTCTTATATATCTTAAATATATAAGAAACATGGCCATTCTTAAAAGGATTACAATTAGTTAGGAAAATAGATCTTATTTGGGAAATATTAATTTCAGATGTAAAATCAATACAATTATAATATTGCAGATTTAGATTTTATAAATTTGAATAAAATATTGTCACAGGAATGCTGCAATGCATTCTGGGTAAATGACGTTTAAAAGTCCAACTGCCTGGCCCCTCCAGCCGAACGTTATTCAGCCTTTTTAATTTGAACTGCAGCTCTTTAAATAGATCGGCATGTAGAAACCACAAGCGGTATTGAACGTGAGGAGAACCAAACCGAGGAAGACGATAGAGTTGGCCGAGGTAATGATGATGAGAAGAAGAGGATAGAGTTAGTCTTAGAAGCTGGTGTTTTGCTGCTGCCTACAGCTTCATAAATGAAACAATGATTGGCACTTACCTGAACTGTGTGATCTGGTAAGTAGTTCTATAGCTTTGTGTCTGGTTCGGCAACAGCTGTTGAGGGTCCAAACTTCGTCCAGTGTTGGTAGTAGTTTCACATTCAGGACCCGTGTTCTAGCTCCATCAGCTGGAACAATAGTGATAGCTCCGTCTTTGAATAATCCATGTTTCTGACCCATATTTGTATGACATTTAAAGGATATGAAACTTTTGCTTTTTCAAAGCACTGGTTTGCACAGTAAATCCCATATGGGTGAAATTTTATGGATGATACTCTAATGTCCCATTCTCCTAAAGGAAGCATGGAGCTGCACCATCAGAATCTGACAAACACTGAAGAGAAGAAGTGTCATGATTGACATAATTGCAGTTCTATCCATGTTTTAGACAGAACACTGTCTTTTGCAAAAGGTTCAAAGCTTTGCTGTACATTTTTTATCTGGTTATTTTGTGCCAGATTTAACAACTAACATCAGAAAATTGAACAGAACAGGAATATTTTTTTCCACTCTGATTTGCTGCTGTTAGGCTACCGATTTTAAGTTGAATGCTCATTCATTACATTTTTGATAAAAATAATTTAATAAATTATAAAATGTTTTGTTACAGTGTTTTCAATGTCACAGCAAAACAAATTTTAGAAAACCACTGAATAAACATGATATACCTTACAAACAAGACATCAACACATTATTATTAAGTCACATGATTCAACCTATTGACATGTTACAGTCTCAGTTCAAAATGCTGCTTGTTCATATACGACAGAAAAGCCTTTCTAAAGATCAAAGACAAACCTAAACATAATCTCGGCATTTTGTGAAGCTCTATAACATGTTGCTGATTCAGTGGTTTTGTAAAGGGGCAGTCACTGGTGCTGTACATTTGCTCAGGTATAAAAGGAAAGGGTTAAATCAGGTAGGAAGGCAGAACAGGAGCAAGAGCAACCATTCATCAGCCAACATGACCAACACCAACATGAACATAAGGGGCAAGGTAGGGAATCCTGAAGAGATTAATTAAATATATATTGTCAATTGTGTCAAATGTTAAATTCTTTCTTTCTCAGATCATTTTCTACGAGGATAGGAACTTTATGGGTCGCCACTATGAGTGCATGAGCGACTGTGCTGACATGTATTCCTACATGAGCAGGTGTCACTCCTGCAGGGTGGAGAGTGGCTGCTTCATGGTTTATGACCACCCCAACTACATGGGAAACCAGTACTTCTTCAGGAGAGGAGAGTACGCTGATTGCATGAGCATGATGGGCTGGAGTGGTTCAATCAGATCTTGTCGTATGATTCCCATGGTGGGTTAGAACTCATCAGGTTTGTAAAATTGACCTGAACTGTGATGATACTGAAACCAACCTTTGATTTTTGTGATGCAATTCCTTTTACAGTACAGGGGATCCTACAGGATGAGGATCTATGAGAGAGAGAACTTTGGTGGCCATATGCATGAATGTATGGACGACTGTGACTCTTTCATGGATCGCTATCGCATGTCTGACTGCATGTCCTGCCATGTGATGGATGGTCACTGGCTGATGTACGAGCACCCCCACTACAGAGGCAGGATGATGTACATGAGGCCTGGAGAGTACAGGAGCTTCAGGGAGATGGGATATGGAGGCATGAGATTCATGAGCATGAGGAGGATCATGGATTCCTGGTATTAAATGATTGACTTCACTGAATAAAAGTAATTCAAGCAACTCAGATTGTTGTCAAGATTATTGAGTTACTGAAAGGTTAACTGTAAGAAATATGAGGCACAAATCTGAACTATTTTTACAGAAACAAAGGTATTAAACATAAACAGGAAGGGCAGTGATAAAATGCATGAAAAAATTATCAGAAAGTGATCCTGCTCCTTGTCAGTGCCACTGAATATCAGTTAGTTCAGTCTGGACTGATGGCCTATAAAAATGCTTCTTTTACCAAGGTGTCACACAAGGAACATCTCATAATAAGTAAAAGCAAAGAACTCAGTCAAGACATCGATCCATCCATCCATGTAACCCTCTGTTTTCTTCCTCTTATAGAGAGTCGGTTCATGGGGGCAGTAGCCCAAGCAGGGAGAACCAGACTTCCCTTTCCCTGGCCACATGGGAAATCATAAGATAATTCCCAGGCCAGCTGAAAAACATAGTGCCTCAAGCGTATTCTTGGTCTTCCAGAGACGCAGTCCTAAAGCTACCAAAATGGATCACCTCAACACCTTGACTGCACCTAAAAATTCTGTCCATAAAAGTTATGAACAGCTTTGGTATTAAAGGCCAACCTTGGTGGAGTCCAACTCTTATCAGAAACTTGCCCGATTTACTGCCGGCAATGAACATCAAGCTCTAACATTAGTCATGCAGGGACATCACAGTCCGTATCAAAGGGCCTAGTATCCCATGCTCTTGGAATACCCTTCACATACCCCAGAGGGACAGGGTCAAACGTCTTGACCAAGTTCACAAATCACTTGTAGACTGGTTGGGAGAACTTCCATTCACTCTTCAGGAACCTGCTGAGGGTGGAGAGGTGGTCCAGTGTTTATGACCAGGACAAAAACTACACTGCTCTTTCTGAATCTGAATTTCAACTAACCAACACACACTGCTCTCCAGAACTCCTGAATAAACCTTACCAGGAAGGCTTAAGAGTGTGACCCTCCCATTGTTGGAACACACCAACCTGGTCTGCCAATCCAGGGGAACTGTCCATGCACTATTGTGTGGACAGTGGATAGGGTTAGCACAAACCCATACAAAAGAGATTGGCTCTTTTTTCCCTGAGTAAAAATGAGCCAATCTTTTCCACCCCCAGGACTGAACACCTGGGTACCTTCAGAGACATGCTTGTGAGATTGAGGAAGTCTTCGAAGTTTTGTGCCCAACGACCCACAACATCATGAGTTGAGGTCAGTGATACACCATCTTCACTATAAACAGTGTTGGTGGTGCACAACCCCTTTCAGGGAGATTGGTTCTAAAGCCAGAACCATGTGTCCAGGTGAGCCAGGCTATTTCTGGCCGGAACCTCTCAACCTCGCACACCAGCTCAGGTTCCTTCCCAACCTAGTTCTTCGGACATTATATCTCCCAAGAGTCACTATTGGTAGCCAAGCATCAACCCACCAAGTTCCCTGCCCTTGAGGACCATTGTGTGATCCCACATTGCAAGACCTTAGAAACCTTATAACTGCAAAACCTTCTGATGGCATTGTTAACAGAAGGATTTCTAAACTTTTGATCATTCCTATCAGCACTTTTGGGGCATCATGCAGAAGTGGAAAGTATAAAATTTTCACCATAAACTGGCCATGACCAGGTGTTCTTCACAAAATTTGTGATAAGGAGTGTCAAATATTATCAGAAGAGTTGTCGAAGAGCCAAGGACCTGTTGTGAAGAGCTGCCAAAAGACATGGAAGTAGTAATTGTTTTAAAGAACACAATTAGCAACTCCTTCAGCAGTCTTAGCTTCTGAAAATTGCATGCACACTCACCTGCACAACTCCATTACATATTGAAGCTTGTATGACATTGCTGCATTTGGACAAGTCTCTAAAGTACATAGTAATTTCAGATGACAGCAAAATTGAAATCTTTGGATGCCATAACACCAACCAGGCTTGAGTGACACTATCATCACATTGTCAATGAATGCATTAACTTTCATTCATATTCAAGTCAATACATTGACAGTACGGTGCACGGTGGCGCAGTGGGTAGCGCTGTTGCCTTGCAGCAAGAAGGTCCTGGGTTCGATTCCCGGCCCGGGGTCTTTCTGCACGGAGTTTGCATGTTCTCCCTGTGCGTGCGTGGGTTCTCTTCGGGTTCTCCGGCTTCCTCCCACAGTCCAAAAACATGACTGTCAGGTTAATTGGCCTTCCCAAATTCTCCCTAGGTGTGAGTGTGTGTGTGCATGGTTGTTTGTCCTGTTTGTCTCTCTGTGTTGCCCTGCGACAGACTGGCGACCTGTCCAGGGTGAACCCCGCCTCTCGCCCGGAACGCAGCTGGAGATAGGCACCAGCAACTCCCGACCCCATTAGGGAGAAGGGTGACGGAAAATGGATGGATGGATGGACATTGACAGTACACCAGCCCCACTATAAACGGTGTTGGTGGCACACCAATCCCTCTCATTGAGATGGGCTCTAGAGCCAGAATCATGGGTCAACTATGAGGGCATTGACTTGCATCGATATGCAAGCCAATGACTTTATAATACCAGGAGGCCTACAGTTAAAAACAAAGAAACAACATACTTTGTTTGCAACACAAGAAAAAAAAATTCATAAGCCCACTCATTTTTATAAGTGTAATAAATAAATTACAGATCTTCTATCTTGGGCTAAACAGCTTCAAACGAGCCAGATATGCCAGATAAAACAATGGTAAAACATAAAATGAAATTCTGTGGTTAGTGTGAAATTTATCATGTACAATTTTGTTGAAAAATTTATCTGAAACACAGATCCTACAGATCAAGCATTAACCAGGGCTGGGGGTGGTTAGTACAAAAAGAAATCACAAGATAAGTAGGTATGGCTATATACTTTTACAAACATTGGTCTGCATAGGTTGTAAAAACTGCATTCACTGAAATTATTCAGGGTATTTTTGAAAGATATAACATTTGGTTTATTGAACTTAACCATTTAAGTGAAATCAAAAATCAACAACCAAACAATTCTGTGATTTTTTTTTTTTTTCATTTTCACAGTGCTGTGAGTTTTTACCAAAGAATATTCAAATTGACTATATTTTTAAATTTTATCCTACAGTTTTACAGTTTTAGTTTACCAATTTTATTTTGTGTGAAACATATTTAAACATATCTTGACTTGTGTGAAACATATTTAACAATAATATGTTTCACACAAGTCATACACAGAATTCTTAATGGTCACATGGCTCGGTCTGTTGTCACAAGCACTGTTCAAAATGTTGCTTGTAATAACAGAAAGACCTTTCTAAAGACTAAAAGACAAAGAAAAAACTGCGTAACCTCTGCACTCTGTGCAGCTCTATAGTAACTTGCTTAGTTAGTAGTTCTGTGCAGTGAGGGTCAGTGGTTCTTTACATTTGCTCAGGTATAAAAGGAAAGGGTTAAACCAGGTAGGAAGGCAGAACAGGAGCAAGAGCAACCACTCATCAGCCAACATGAGCAACACCGACATGAATATGAGGGGCAAGGTAGGAAATGTTTAGGTGATGGAAAAAAAAATATTTTGTCTTTTACCAATGGTGCATTTTTAATATATGGTTTTCTCTTTCCCAGATCATCTTCTATGAGGAGAGGAACTTTATGGGTCGCCACTATGAGTGCATGAGCGACTGTGCTGACATGTCCTCCTACATGAGCAGGTGTCACTCCTGCAGGGTGGAGAGCGGCTGCTTCATGGTCTATGATCGCCCCAACTACATGGGAAACCAGTACTTCTTCAGGAGGGGAGAGTACGCTGATTGCATGAGCATGATGGGTTGGAGGGACTGGATCAGATCTTGCCGTATGATCCCCATGGTGGGTTGGAAACTTAGGATTTTATTGGTCATTTGAATTGTAAACCTTAAACAATAGCGTGTTACTTTTAAAATATTTTCTTTTACAGTACAGGGGATCCTACAGGATGAGAATCTATGAGAGGGAGAACTTCGGTGGTCAGATGTATGAGATGATGGATGACTGTGACTCAATCATGGACCGCTACCGCATGTCTGATTGCATGTCCTGCCATGTGATGGATGGGCACTGGCTGATGTACGAGCACCCCCACTACAGAGGCAGGATGATGTACATGAGGCCTGGAGAGTACAGGAGCTTCAGGGAGATGGGATATGGAAGCATGAGGTTCATGAGCATGAGGAGGATCATGGATTCCTGGTACTAAATATGTCAAGTTTAATACCAGTAAATAAAAGTATTTTGAGACAAGAAATTTGTCTTAATCATTTATCAAGTGAAAGACTTTGACAACTTGTCAAAATTATACACTAAAACATGGAACATCACTGAAATGCCAGATATATTCTTTTACTTATTTACACTGAGGATTTTCCAAGAAGACAGGTGAAGAGTGAGTGAATAAAAGGGAGAAATTAAGTAATTTCTACTTAATTTCTAATTAAGTAGAAATTAATAATATTTAGAGTTCTTGTTAATAGTAATCCTTACAGGTTTACCAAATTATGCATTCAATTTTGGATGTCTTCATTGGAAATCTACCATGTAAAGTGTCAATGAAATACATATATAATATTTTATTGTGTCAATTTTACTCTGTCTAAAGTTCCTCACATTTTAGGGAGGTTTGTATTAGGACTCAATACCATGCAACAAACTTATTGTACAGCATATGTACAATAATGTGTAGAGTAGGTATAAAAAACATACTTTGTTAATTGAAACTACAACAGCATTTATTTTTCTTAATTTTGTTTGCCTCAACTCTTCATTCATGTGTGTCCCCACTTATGTTCCTTGTAAATAGTAATCAGATGTTGTAGCATGTATGTAGATCAATAACAGATATACCAATGTGTAAGTTCAACATGCAGAAGGAATCATTTAAAACAGACATATTACTTTGTATGTACACAAACATTTTTTTGTCATTCACAGATGTGGTACTATGAAAGACAAATGAATGAAAATACTAGGTCCCTATAGTGAGAAACTACCATTAAAATGTTAATTTCTTATTTTTACCCTAGGTCTAGTCACTTTTTTTGTGTCAGGTATTTTCTGTTCTAGGTTATCATGTTATTCTTTAGTATTCTTATTTCCTGCACCCCTTTGCCACTTTCTCTCCCTCCTCCCCAGCCTGGCTGCTGCTCTCACTACTCACACCTGTAATCAATTAGCTCCATTGCTCAGGTCTCTTGTCTAGCGCCCAACCTCACCAGTATTTAAGTCCCTCATTGACAGTCACAACTTGCCTGTTCATCTTGTCACTCAAGTCACCTCTCCTTTTAGATTCACAAAAAAAGACATACAAAAAACAAATTGTACAATAAAGACAAAGCAGGAGCATTAAAATTATGTGGAGCAATTATAAACAGTGCGATCCAATCCTAGGGAATCTGCATGACTGTATCTACGCAACCATAAAATATACTAAAAACTCAGCATAATCTAAAAATTAATGTAAGAAGTATAATATTGGTCCAAATAGTTAATACGCTACAGTTTCTAAAAAATAAGCTAAAGAGTGACTAATAAACTAGAGTCTCTGGATTTCTAGTTTGTTCTAATTCCTTTTCTGGGTTAAAAGTGAGTACTCCACAAATTCTAACAAGTAATAAAAAAATAAACAAACAAGAGGGATGAACACATTAGATAACCATGGGGTGAGGTTGAAAGGCAACCTGCTGCTGTAATGGTAGTGTAGAGCAACACAAAATACAAACACAAGATTTGACGTTAGATGCCAGCATGGAGCCAAGTGAACACGGTGAGCTTGGTCCACCATCCTGACAATAACATGGAGGAAGCCACCCTCCTGTTGCAATGGCAGTGTAGTGCAGTACAAAACACAAACACCCTAGCTAGAGCTAGGTGCCGGCATGCAGCCAAGTGAACACAGTGAGCTTGCTCCACCATTCTGGATGCAACACAGAGGAAGCCAGCTTGATCCTTGTTATGAACTAACACCATCACCATAACACATAGCAGCAAGCCAACAGGTCGTGTTATGCCAAGCGGGGTCTAATACATCCCCAACTTCACACACAAGGGTTAAGAGTATGATCAAAGTTGAACATAAAATAAGATTTGCAACCACATTTTCACAAACATTGCTTTGAATAACTTGACAAAACAGCCTTTTCTATTTCAAAGCTGATATTTGCTCCCCATTACATTTTGTCCTTGGATAAAGAACATGTAATTGGAACCTAAAATGAAATTATGAATCTCTTTTTTTTTCAGCAAAAATAACATGCATCAAGTAAGTTAATTTTCAGTATCTTAGCAGTACTGTAATGCTCGCAACAAAAGACCCAAAATTTCAGCCAGCATGAAGTAATGCTGGCTGAAGTAATGAATGGATTATTGAGAATGGAGGTACGGGACAACCAGCAACCGGACCAGGAACCTCTTCTCAGGAAGTTGCAGGAAGCCGAGGACTGTCCTTGCTTTTTCAGGGAAGCTGTGACAACAAGTCGCCTCCATGGGTATGATTGCAGGGGAAAAAAAAACTTAGCTCAGATGTCCATATGCCAAGGCAAGATCAGAACCAAAGAGGTACATGAACTAATCTGGGGGTAAGGCTGGAATCCACAGGCCGGGCACAGAAGCAGGTCAGACACATGAAAGCAATCTTAGCAGAAGCAATCAAGGACGAGGCAGAAGGCAGAAGTTGAGAGGCTGGGAAACGGGAATCAGTGGAGTGTCCGACATAAACTAGGCAAGGTAGGGGAATCCCAAGAGGCAAAATGTGGTCAAGACCGTGGTCAGGCAGAAGAGGTAACGCTGGATAGCTACTCGCACAAAAAGGACTTTCAAAAATCTGGCGCTGTCTGCCCATATAAGACTGACTATAACTGTCGGTCTGCAGGTGGATGGTATGAATCGGATTGCACGGCAGCATGGTAGTGTGCAGGTGGACCAGATGAGCTTGATTGCAGCAGAGCACGCAGACAGGCCAGAATCATAACAAGTACAAATATATTTTCTTGTTTTAGTACACAAAAGAATTTAAAAGTCAAAGAAAAAGTAGGTTACTGATAGCCATTATGAAAAAAATGTTTCACACAAGTCGTACACGTAACACATGGCTCAGTCAATTGTCGCAATCACTGTTCAAAATGCTGCTTGCAATAACAGAAACACCTTTCTAAAGACTAGAGAGAGAGGAAAAAAAAAAACAGAACGTAACCCCTGCATTCTGTGCAGCTCTATAGTAACTTGCTTAGTTAGTACTTCTGTGAAGGGGGAAGGTCAGTTGTTCTTTACATTCGCTCAGGTATAAAAGGAAAGGGTTAAACCAGATAGGGAGGCAGAACAGCAGCAAGAGCAACCACTCATTTGCAGCCAACATGACCACCACTGAGACGAGCAAAACTGACATGAACATGAGGGGCAAGGTAGGCAATGTTTAGGGATTGAAAAATAATTATTTTGTCACATAGCAATTGATTTCAAAAGATGGTTTTCTCTTTTCCAGATCATTTTCTATGAGGAAAGGAACTTTATGGGTCGCCACTATGAGTGCATGGGTGACTGTGCTGACATGTCCTCCTACATGAGCAGGTGTCACTCCTGCAGGGTGGAGAGCGGCTGCTTCATGGTCTATGATCGCCCCAACTACATGGGAAACCAGTACTTCTTCAGGAGAGGAGAGTACGGTGACTACATGAGCATGATGGGCTGGAGGGACTGGATCAGATCTTGTCGTATGATCCCCATGGTGGGTTGGTGATTCATGATAATTTATTGCTGATTGGAACTGTGAAACTAACAAGAGTTATTTTTTACAGTACAGGGGATCCTACAGGATGAGGATCTACGAAAGGGAGAACTTCGGTGGTCAGATGTATGAGATGATGGACGACTGTGACTCAATCATGGATCGCTATCGAATGTCTGACTGCATGTCCTGCCATGTGATGGATGGTCACTGGCTGATGTACGAGCACCCCCACTACAGAGGCAGGATGATGTACATGTGGCCTGGAGAGTACAGGAGCTTCAGGGAGATGGGATTTGGAGGCATGAGATTCATGAGCATGAGGAGGATCATGGATTCCTGGTACTAAATATGTCAAGTACAATCCCGTTCAATAAAAATGTTGAACTATTAAGATGTTTATGATTTTTTTATCAAGTGAAAACTATAACAGCTGGTCGAAAATATACACAAAAACAGTAAACATTACTGAAATGTATGTGTAACACTGTATGTGCACAGTATGCATTTAAACCTAGATTCATACTGACATGTAGTAAAAGTGGTAAGTTTGAGAAGAAGGTATTAAAATGTAGAAATACACATTGAGCCTTTAAATAAGAATATATTCTTGGGATATTATCCAACAAGCCCTCTACTGAATTTATAAATCACCGAACACAAGGAAACACAAACACTTAAGAAAAGGTGAATATTCTGTTATAGTTTCCATTTAATGGCTTAATAAAGCATGCTTTGCCAGTTCAGTAACCTTCATTGACAACCACAATATTGTCTGAAAGTTTTTTCAGGCAGGTCACTCTTACTCAAGCTGAGAAATGACTTTCCACTGATAATCTTTCAAAGCTGTTAGCACAAGTCTTCTTAAACAGATCACTGTCCCTGCAAAGATTGTAGAAGGATGAGCACAAAGCTAGCAGACTGTACCCAAACAAACTGATACAGAGGGAAACAAAGCTTGTGTTGGCTTCGTCACTTTTTATTCTCCCGAGATACCAAAACGCATGTTTCACAGATAAAATGACATCTGTTCTCATTGCTCAAAAAGCAGAACCACCTGGCTCTGATTCCCCAGAGCTGTAATCATTATGCACATCAGTGGTCTGAGATCGGGTTTCAGAGAGTTCTTCCTGTCTTTCTCCAGAATGTATCTGGCATCTCGGCAGTACGAAACAAGATGGTACCTTTCTGGCTCACTAAAAATGTAGCAGTCTAAAATGAAATCTCAGATTTCATTTTCTATGAGGAAAGGAACTTTATGGGTCGCCACTATGAGTGCATGGGTGACTGTGCTGACATGTCCTCCTACATGAGCAGGTGTCACTCCTGCAGGGTGGAGAGCGGCTGCTTCATGGTCTATGATCGCCCCAACTACATGGGAAACCAGTACTTCTTCAGGAGAGGAGAGTACGGTGACTACATGAGTCTGCTTTAGACAGACTTGAGTCTGTCTAAAGCAAACTCAAGTTCATAAACTATCTGAAACGAAGTCACTAAACCAGTTAACAGCCCATAACAAAATCACCAAAAACACCTGAAATTTATACCCAAATTAAATCAGCTGATGTCACACCATACCAACTTTATTTATGAAGCACTATATACACCGACAGGACCAAAGTGCTATACACAATCATAAAATACAATTATAAAATAGAAAAGATAGAATATAAAATAAATATTAAAATACAGACACAATAAAACAAAGTGAAACATCTTGGATTGTGCCAAACGGCAAAGAAAAAAGACGGGTCTTAAGAAGGAACTTAAAAACAGTGAATGAAGAGGCCCGTCTTATGCCCAAAGGAAGATCATTCCACCCAGGTCTTCAAATCTTCCCGACATAAAAACAGAGACCAAAGAGAGATGGATTCTGCGTTCTTTAGTGGTAAGTATATCTGTGTTGCATCTGCAAAACAATGAAAAGTAATCCCATATTTTCTAAAAATAGAGCCGAGAGGAAGGAGGTACAACAAGAAAAGAAGAGGGCCTGGAACTGAGCCCTGTGGGACACCACATGTCAGTGGAGCAGAGGGGGACCCATGGGCATCAAGACAGACACAAAAAGTACGCTTGGCCAAATAAGATTTCAACCAATCCAGAGCTATGTGACTGATGCCCAACCACTGTTCCAAACGGGAAAGTAAATGCCATGATCAACTGTATCAAAAGCAGCTGATAAATCCAACAGCACCAAAACAACACAGTCACTAAAATCCGTTGCTAAAAGTATATCATTAAAAACTTTTAAAAGAGCTGAATCTGTGCTATGAAATGGTTTAAAACGGAAAATATTATGTTCATTAAGATAAGCCATCAGATAATTATAGACTTCCTTCTCAAGAATTTTTGAAATAAAAGGCAGTTTAAAGATAGGTCTTTAATTCGCCATAACAGTAAGATCCAAAGTTGTTTTTTTTAAGTAGAGGCTGCAGAACTGCATGTTTCAGAGTTTTAGGAACAACACCTGAGGATAAGCTGCTATTTACAAGAGCAAGGACAGAAGGACCTATAGTAGGAAACTGAACTGGGCCCTAATATAAGCGACTTTCTTGTCAAAAAAGTGTAAAAAGCTTTCACATACAGTAGATGAAGTCTCCATAACACCACTATGTGACTCATTTAGAACAAGGTTAATAGTTTAAATAAGATAGCAGGATTATGACTGTTTGGTACAATCAGACCCGACAGGTGTCTTTTTGGCCGCCTTTTACATTCCTCTGATAATGTCATCAGCATTCCTTCAATATTTCGAGCGACAAATCTAATTTGTCCTTTTTCCATTTGCTTTCAGCTCTGCACAGTCTCTGCTGGCAGCCCGAGTGACTTTATTTAATCAGGGCTCACGCTTGGATTCTGGAAGTCTTATTTTTAGTGGTGCCACCACTGGTTTTAGATGACTTTACCAGTAGAATAAAACCAGTTGATGAGTTCCTTAGTGTTATTTCTCTCAGCTTCTGGGACAGTACAATTCTGATCAAAAACAGAAGAAAACTGACCAGCAGTAGATGGGTTAAGAACACGACGGAATCAAACTGCAACGCGTGCTTTAGCTTTAGTATAGGACAGCGTTATCTTAAATAAAACAGGCATATGATCTGAAAATAATGAGTCACCAATCACTAAATTAGATGACAGGAGCATCAAAACTGAATGGTGCTTTTCCATGGTTGGTTCTGGTTTTGGGTAAGAAGGCCTTAAAAAACCTCAGTGGGTCGGGAAGGCCTACACAATAGGTCTTTAATATATTTTTTAGTTCTAAGACATTCAGTGATTTTAAAACTAGCAAAAGTATTTTGCTAATCTGTAGCTCTGAGCATATTCTCAGACCTACAGAAAGCCAGTGTACAGACTATAGAACTGGGGTGATATGCAATATTTTCCTTTTATTAGTGAAAATGTGAGCAGTAGGGTTTGAAATTAGTTGCAGATTTCTGATCAGGTCTTAGGCAGATCTGTGAAGACATTAATGCAGTAATAAAATGTGACTAGAGATAAAGATATGGATGAGATTCTCTAGATTCCTGGAACATAAGTTCTTTAATTCT